>PVKA01002648.1:11588-110261 GCA_004027165.1 Ctenomys sociabilis
CTCCCAACCGTTGTACCCCAGAGGCAATTACTTTATATGCTTGTGGCTGTCTGCTTAAATTTAAATTTAGTATTTAAACATATATATATATATATATATATATATATATATATATATATATATATATATATATATATACATATGTATATATATATATACATATATACATTAATTTATCTATACCATATATATATATATATATCATGATTATAGTACTATATAAAGTTACATGTATTAAAACATTTTTCTTATATTTATTTGTAGTACAATATTTGATTATTTTTAACTTCCACTAAAAAGTGTAGATCCTTCTCTTCATCTGAAACTCTCAAAATAGCACAATAATTCTAGGAAAGTCAATGTTTAATTTTTTTTTTTTTCCTGTATTTTAGGGAAGAGTCCATAGGGTGTTCAGGGTCTCACTACTAGATCAGACTCGCGGTAATTATCCTGTTTACAGCCTCCCAAGCACTGGGACTATCGGCAGGTGCCACCATGCTGAGTCTCAGATGCCATCTCAGCATGCTCCAGGGCCAAGGCTGGCACAGTAGGCCCCAGGATCTGGCCCCTGTGTCTGCTTGCAGGCACTTTAATCTGCTGAGATATTTGGCTGGCCTATCCCTTTTTTTTTTTTTTTTAAACTTCGTTTCTACATTTTTCCTTCTGTTCTTTTCCCTCTTTCTTTATCCCCCCTCCCTTGTTCTCCCTCTCATTTTTCCCCCTTCTTACTTGAAAATTTTCTTCCCATTTCCCAATATGTACATTTTGGTCTTTATTTACCCTTTCAATTTCTCACACCAGAGAAGCAACATGATATTTCAACATGTGTGTCTGATTTATTTCCCTTCAGAACATGGTCTCAAGGTGCACCCATTTACCTCGACATGCCTCGCCTCAAGCCTATCCCTTCCTATGGCAGAGTAGTACTCACTGTTTGGTGGGCATTTGGGCTGCCTCTGAGCTTTGCTTATCATAAATTGTGCCACCATAAACATCAGTGAGCATATACCACCGTCGTATGATGCTCTTAATTCCTCCAGGATGATACCAAGAAGGGGTAATAGCTGGGTTGAGTAGAAACTCCAGTTCTACGGCATCTCCACACTATTTCTCACAGAATTTGTCCCCGTCTACACTCCTATCAACAGTGGAGAAGTATTTATTTTTCCTTACAGGCTCTCTAGCATTTATTAGTGGCTGATTTCTTGATGACAGAAATTCTTTGTGGAGTAAGATGGAATCTCAGTGCTTCAATACATACCTCATGAAAGACCAGTGATACTGAGCATTTTTCAGGTGTGTATTTGCTGTTTGTGCTTCTTCATCTGAAGTGTCAGTGTATTTCAGATGCTCATTTTTGGAGCAGGTCTTTAAATTTGGGGTAATCTGATTTTTTGAGTTCTTTACACATTCTGTGTATCAGTTTTGTGGACAAGAAAATTTTCTAAAGTCTAGATAGTTTCTTGCTGATGTTTGGTCTCCATATTTGCAAACTCTTATCTTTGTTTTCTGGATTTATTTTTTTCTGTCACACCCTACCTACAACCATTATCTGCCAGACAGCACCTCACATGCAGCCTACAATGACGTACAATTTGAGCACCCCTGTGCTTTGTTCATTAGAGCACTGTATTTACCTCACTTACTCAGGTGCCTGGAAGTGAAAATACGCCTGTGTGTTTGCTTCAGCCAGCCTTGTAGAGTCTGCACCCACGGAGAAACCCTTTGGCTTGCAGCTGGGGCCTCCCTTGTTCCTCACCTGCCCCATCCTGTCCCTTGACACACCCACCCTGTTGGGTTTGAGCCCTTCTCTCTAGGGATTTAACACTTCTTTGGATCCATTTGTTGGTTCTATTCCTGGAGGACTCAGTCACTCTTGGGAGCTGGGCTGCTACTGACATCTTTCAAGAATCCTTATCATTTGAGAAAGGAAAAGAACAAAGGGGCTGTCACCTGGAGCATGTCCCCTCCTGGAAGATGACTGCTGACCCCATGTCTGTCCCTCCAGCCAGAGGGCAGTCTAGCTGTAACACTCTCTATTA
The DNA here is from genome assembly GCA_004027165.1 of Ctenomys sociabilis. Lineage (NCBI taxonomy): Eukaryota > Metazoa > Chordata > Mammalia > Rodentia > Ctenomyidae > Ctenomys > Ctenomys sociabilis. The sequence goes on from PVKA01002648.1 coordinate 13,631, forward strand.
CTTTTCCTGGTTCCCAGTTAAACTGGTATGAGTCGTTTGACCCTGCAGAGGCTGCAAGAGGAGGCTAACCTCATCCTTATGGCCTGAAAGGGGTGGATTATGGCATACATCCTCTTTGCCCTGCCAAGAAATGGGTGCTAGAGGAGAGAGAAAAAAGAAGCTCTTTTTGTCTTTCTCTCTCAAATATAAAATTTTCATCATCCTTTAACCGAAACAGAGTAAATAACTAATGTATTTGCCTAGAGTCACTTCTCCTGCGATTGACAGTCCAGGTCTCAAGAACAGGCACAGGATGAAAGCAGTAAAATTCAAAGGCTCCAGCACTAATTAGCAGGCATAACAATAAAAAGGCTGGATTTCTGCAGTCACGGTCAAAGCTAAAGATTTAATCAGACTCTACTTGTGGTGTTGGATCCCAAGGAAATTATTTCTCATGTTTGAAAATTCTAAATTAATTTATAAGTAAGTTTTGTTCATAAGAAAAGAAAAGCTCACAAGGCCACTTTGAATGTTGGATTTCTCATGCCTTTTTTTTTTTTTTTTAACCAGAGAATTTGAAATTGAACTCATTATTCCATCGTGCTCTACATGCCACTGGCTCTGCTGTCTCCTCCTCCTCCTCCTCTTCCTCTCTTCTACATGGGATTTGATTTCTTTCGTTCCTCATAGTCAACCATTTCTTGGCTCCAGCTATTCTCCCTCCATATCTTTCTGACTCCCCCTGTATTCTCACGTGGAGTTAGCGTTTGCTCCTGGAGGAGCAGCAGGCACTGAGGCCTTGCTCTCACTTGGTCCTGGAGTCGCAGGTGCCATTCAAACCAGAATCTGGGTGTGATGCCATGTGCCAGCAATCCCAGCATGCGTGGAGACTGATGCAGGAGGACTGTGCGCTCCAGCCCCATCTGGGCAACTTAATGACTTAGCAAGACACTATCTCAAATTAAAAAAAAAAAAAAATTAAAGATGGCTGGAGGAGGTAGCTTAGTGAGAAGACCCTGAGTTCAATCCCTATCCCCCAAAACAAAACAAAACAAATCACAGCCATGAAAATCAAGCAGCCTCAGACACAAGTTGTAGCATTACGTGATTCTTGTTCCCTACTGTGGCATCCTAAATGATTTTTTTAAAGCTGTTTAATTAAGACAGAAACAAAAGTGGCTTTGCCAGGCTGGAGATATAGCTTGGCCATCTAAGCAAGTGCAAGGAACTGGGTTTGATCCCTGGCACCACCTATCACATATCCCTGCCCCAGACACACTGAGCCATCCACCAAGACGGGGTGTGCTGGTGCACACCTGTAATCCCAGAACTTGGGGAGGCTGAGACAGGAGAATCACTATGAGTTGGAGCTACATAGCGAGGTCCTGTACCAGATACATAAATAAATCCTTTTTAAAAAATGTGTTCTTCCTGAGCTAAACCTCCTCTCGGCTTGCTCATGACTACATCCATGTACCAGGAGAGAAGTATTTATTGGATGATTAGGTGGCCGTATACAAGCTTTGCACTCAGACTAGGCCACCTCCTACCCAGCTGATATTTACTTCTTCTTCTATACTCATCTGCAATGCCATGCAGTGTAAAAAATAGGGTGTGTGTGTGTGCGCGTGCGTGCGTGCGTGTGTGTGTGTGTGTGTGTTGGTAGTGGGTTTAGATTCAGACAAGCCCAAATCCTAATACAGTTCTAAATATAGACTATATAATTGGTGTTGGTCATTGACATAGTTTTAATCATGTATTCTTGCACATGTGAACCTATTTATCAACATTATGATTGATAATTTATGAATTCAGTTGTAACTTATCCATTCTTTAAAAACTCACTATTAAGTCTTACCGTCTCAATCCTTGTGTGGGAGCTGAAGATAGAAGAGGCCTTCAACATGCAGGCCCCTGCTGCCACAGGGACTGTATGAGAAGGAGGAGGGGAGTGCCAGGTGACCACGTGGCAGGCACATGAAGCCCTCAATGCTCACTTCAGTGATGGAATATCACTGTGGTCAAGAGGAACACAGTCTATGCTTAGGTGGGACTTACATCTCAAAGGCTAACAACACAAAAAAACTCAACGTACTAAAATGTAAACAAAACAGGTTTGAACACAGGGTACACATATCAGGACTGAGGGAAAGGAGTGCTAGTTTAGGGAAGAGATAGGAGAAGTCTCCCCATCTGGGATGACATTTCCTCTTTCTTCTGGGCTCCACTGATATCCCACAGTAAGATTTAACATGGCCCTAGGAAGTCTGTAGCCCATTTCTGTGCTTGTTTCAACCCCTCATTCCCTGGGGTGTGTCACACAGCGCTGAACCTCATCCGTGGACCAGAATTTGTGCAGGCTCCAGAGAAGATTACATGAAGTCTTGCACATGAGAAGTAGAGGGTACTGTGCCAGGAATGTGGCATCTGCTCGCTGGAGGCTGAGGCTGGCTTCCCCAACACAAGGCTGTGAGATGAAGATAGGATAGGGAAGTGAGAGGGTTGTGGACTGTGCTTTAGAGAGCAACAGCTGAAAAGGACTGACAGAGAGGATCAGGCAGACAGATGGCATCCTCTGGTATAAGATCACTCGATGCCTCAGCCTGCCCAGCAAAGGTGCTGGGGGTTGATGGCCCTGAATAGTTGGGGCCCAGAGGCTGCACTGTTGGAGCTGCTCACCAACCAGGGATTGGATGCTGTTGTCAGGAGGATAGGTACCTGTGGCAGAGGGCTGTGCTGGAGGAGGGAGGGGAGAGATGCAGGTGTCAACTCTCAGCAGCAATGCATAGTGAGTGTTCGGTGCCTGATCAGCGTATCGGACAGCTCACCAAGGAATTCACTACAGTGACCTGGGTATGCTACAAATTCGCCTCCACACTCAGCAAAGTGTCCAGCACTCTGCCTGCCCCATAGGAAATGCCACTCACTTCTCTGATGCCTGGTTTTGGGATGCAGCTCCTCGGAGTCTTATTTTCCAATGAGCCACTGCTTTAGTGTACACACATTTCTTCTGCTAGAGTCAATCATGTTTGTCAAGAAGGAAACTGAGACGGAGTCCACAATGCACTGCTGGTAGGTTCTGAGGTCATAAAATTGGTTACCCCTGACTCAAAAATTCAAGTTATCCTCTGAACCCCACTGAAAGTCCTGCTGCATGGCGCTTGACTCTTCAGTAAACAGGAAGACTCAAAGCAGACAGGGCCTCTCAGAATGCTAGTCAACATCTTGGGAAAGTTGGGTGGCAAAGTATTTAAACCTACTCCTGTAGGTATTCTCAGAAACTCAAAATCAGAATACTTGAGTCTTTCACTAGGTGGACGTCTAGGTGGCATTGCTCACTAGTGAGGAAATTTCAGAACTCTCCAGCTTCTTCCTGCCTGCTGTCAGTGCTGCCTGGATTCTCTAGCAGCAAAACTATAGTAAGGAGAGCTGCTCAACGTTCATCAATTTGTAATATAGCTTCTTCCCATCAGCTTATGATTGACAGTTCATACTTGTGTCAGAAGCTGGGAGGATATTGCAGCTCTCCTAGGCAAGGCAGCAGGGCATCAGCCTCTGTACCCTAAGGCAACCTGCAGGATAGAGGGGCGAGTGGAGGTGGAGGAAGTTGGATAACCAGAGTAGGTGTGGCCTGTGCCACCGGATGAGGAGGGGAGCACTTAATTCAGCATAGTTCATGGCTTTCAAAGTGTATTCCACAAAATTTTCCCCCAAAACAACTTTGTGGATATTAATAATAGTATATTTGGAGAAAGTGTTCTGTGATTAATTAAAGTGGGCAAATTCTAGGTGAAGGACAGATTACTTGCAGTTATTTAGCATTTTGAAAACATTAAGCATACCATACAGTCTATTTTGAATGATGTACCTTTTTTTTTTTTTTTTTTCATTTTAGGGAAGGGTCCACAGATGTTCAGGGTCTCATTACTAGGTCAGATTCCTAGTGAGCTGCCTGTTTCTAGCCTCCCAAGAGTTGGGATTACAGGTGTGCTCCACTACACTCAGTCTCATTTGCCATTTCAATGCACCCTGGGGCCAGGCCTGACACAGAAGGCTTGGTATCGAAACTTGGGCCCTGCACCTGCTTGCAGGTACTTTAATCCACTGAGCTATTCGGCTGGCCCTAAATGACATACCTTTAATCCTATTTCTCCGCAGCACATGTTAACCTCTTCCATCTTCACAAGATTTCTGTGACTTAGCTGTGTTTATGAATTATGTTTTGCAGTTAAAAGCAAGATTTAGGACAATTCTGTGATGTTTCTAGGATCACATGGTTCACCAGCAGCACAACTCAGACTGGGGATCACGTTTGCTGGCTTCATGGTCAGTTCTGGACTTGCTCAGGTTAACTTCAGAAAAGCCTACTCTCTCAGGTTTCACATTGGACTAATATTATATTCAATTATTAGCAGAATAAAATGTGGTTTACATATAAATTAAGCACCAGGTACAACACACTCTCTGCATAAATGCTAGCTACAGTACTTAGAAAATGTAGTAGGTTTAGCATGCTCATGTAAACATTCAGACTCTTGGCCACACGACATTTTGAGACTTACCACCTCACTAGGACTCTGAGTTTGATAAACTGAAAGCCAGATAAAGGCCTGGACACTCAAGCTGAAGTGGCAAATGGAGATCTCATGCATGTTGGATTCATTCTTTGAGTCTTAGTCCAACAGGAGGTTTTGGAAATATGTAAATCACTGGCTAAGAAGACACTGAATAGTCTGTTGTAAGCTCCTGTCCTTCTCATCTGTATGACACCAGTCAGTTAGGCCTAACTTGTGTCTGTGTGCTTTCCTCAAAGACAAGCTCTTAGCAGTGGGGAGAATCCAGGGGCAAGGAGGTCGCATATGAAATAAATCTTTCATGACAATGCAGATGGAGTCCAAGACAGGATCCAGGCTGCCTGGCTGCCTAACTTTCTAGACAGAGAACAAACAGCGCATTATACCCCAGAAATGAGAATCTTTTCCTTTCAAGAAATCACTGTCCTGTGAAAGCAAAGAGGGCCAAAAGCCAAGAGGAGATGAAGGGAGGACAGACTGAGAACAGAAGAGTATGGTTTAAAAAAGGGCACAAGGGATCCTTTGAAAAATCAATGTAGAAATATGTATCAGCTAAATTTATACAAACAGTATGTGCACAACTATTTTATAGAAGGCAATTACTTAGAAACTAGCCCAGGAGAAAATTGACCACATTGTCCAGAAAAATATTTGGAGAAATTGTGGTTAATTACAATGATTAAAATTTTTAAAGAAGCTACTTCAGGCAGACTTCATGTACTTCCCAATTTTTTATTTTAGTAGAATACGAAAATATTTTTAAAAATTAGAAATGATATAGAGCAACCAGTTTTGAGTTCCTATAATTTTGTTTAGTGACATTTCCTCTATTTTATTATATGTTTCTCAAGACAATAAGAACAAATTGTATGTTCTATTTTATATGAGAGAAGTAACCTACAGAGGTTGTATTGTTATCATCGCTGTGCCTTTCTTTTAATGTTTCATATCATAAGCAGGCATTTTATTTTAATTTTTTAAACTTGACCAATGAGTTTATTACAAATAATGATTATCATTATTACTATGTTTTGTTTTTGTGTGTGGAACTGGGGACTGAATTCAGGCCCTTGTGCTTGCCAGGAAAGTGCTTATTCCACTGAATCATCTCCCTGGCCCATGATAATTATTTTAATTATTTATTATTTAATTATTTTAGTGAAATTTCTTTCCAGTCTACCATCTTTTACATCCTCCTCCCCCAGCTGTCCTTGGAACTGAATCGTTTGGTCTCATTTGGTCTCTTTACCTGACTACATCTTTATAAATGTGTTTTCTGTGGCTTATTGCTCAGTAATTGCTGAAGCCACCCTCGAGTAACCCTACAAAGAGGTGTTTCTGCCAGCAAACTCAGTAATGGAGAACACCCATAGAGGCTTGACCTTACCCAGGCCTTCATCCTGCTTTTCATCACAGACCTTTGTGCAACGAGCCTTCCGTCACCTTTGTAAAGACTTTCATTGAGATTTACAATGACAGAGTTCAGGCAATATGTAGTCTCTGTCCAGAGGTCTCCCCACCAAATTTTCTCTTTTGCTCCAGCTACAGATACAATAAGCCAGCCTCACCAGACCCTCTGATAGTAAGACAGGCTGAACCAAACAATGTATCTTTAAAAAGTTAACAGTCAGTATTGTTTAACTATGTTACTGTTATAATTTGAATATGTCCCCCAAAGTTCATGTTCTAGACACTGAATTCCCAAATTATTATGTTCATGATTTTGGGGTTACATCTTGGGATGCGATGAGTTAGTTTATAGGGCCCCCCATGATGGTGTCAGAGGCCTCATCTGATGCCGAGGGCATGTTGGCACCATCTTGCTTCTCAGCCTCCAGGTCCGTGGGCCAAACAAACTTCTATTCTTCATAAATCATCAGATTGTGGATATTTTGTCATAATAACAGGAAGCAAACTAAGACAATGACAAACACTACTCTGAGAATTTAACACATTTTAAAAATTATTTTAATTATGTTGAGGCAGGCACTATTATCCTCCAGACCTTACAAATAAGAAAACCGATAATTTTATAAATTCACCCAGCATAATATAGTTCATAGTCAGGGAAACATTAACATAAATTCAAATATCCTTATGCGGGTATCCATATAAATATTTCTTAATCAATATAGCAGGGAGAGGAAATTTTCTGGGAAGGAAAAAGAAAACCTTGTGAAGTTTCACCTCCTCAATAACGAGTTAGCAAGGACAGACTTTGTGTGCCTGGGTCACAGCAATGCATCTGTGGTGGACTGAGAGCTGGTGGTCAGCTTGTAACACCCGGCTGAGCTGAACCAACATGGGGCTGGGTATGGAAGGCCCACCTAAGAACTGCTGCCAATGACATAAAAATGACAAATGGAGAGGAATAAAAAAAGCTATCAGGGAGCTATTTGTTCTCCTGGAGGGGCCTGTTGTGCTGGCTTTCCTGGCATGCACGCAGTCATTGCCATTATCAGAGGAGTTCAGGGACCTCTCTTGCCGAGGACAGCTGTGATACTTTTCAGGAGAGCTTTGGATTTTACTTTGAGCGTTGCTTCCTGACTCCAGTGCAGATCCCTCAGCCTGCTGGCATAGATCATTCACCCCACTGGCACAGACTTTCTAGCTTCCACAGCTGACTTTTTAGCCTTCTCCTAGAAGATTCATGAAACAGACCTGCAAGAGATATTATCTGAACTCTAAGCCTCCAGTTGGGTTTGCGTGGGGAGCATTGTTGCGGGCTCTAGGTCTTAGCTGGACTCAGGCAGAGCATTGCTATGGGTTCCAGGCCTTCAGCCTTTGGGCTTAGTGTGTGGACAGAGTTCCTGCACTTTTTTCTATGTGAATCTTTGGGTGGCTATTAGAAAATAATACTATAAATTGTGTGTCCTGTATATAATCATTTGCCTTGTAAACCCCAGACTACAGCAGTGGCCTACACATCAGATGTCCATGTGCCATTAGAGAGTGATGCTGCGCAAAATCATCAATAATACTAACACATCCATAGTATCAATCATTAAATTACATGCTAATATTCCTTTCTTACTCTGTTGTACTGAGGTCATCTGATAATGTGTTATGGTTTATTTATATATTCCCCACACACACACTCAAAGATTTTAGGAGATAACTTGATCATAGGTAATTGATACTCATCAATGGATGAGTCCACAGATAGTTTTAAAGCTGTAATGCAGGGTGTGATTTTTTTCTTTTTTCCTTTTTTTTTTTTTGGTAAGTACCAGAAATTAAACTCAGGACCTTGTACTTACCAGGCAGGTGCTGTGACCTCGAGCTACATCCCCAACCCCTGGGTCTGATTTGGGAAAGGATGAACCTAATGGGAGGAGGTGAGTTATGTGGGTATGGCTTAGACAAATATAGATAGACACGTGTGCCTTGGTACCTCACTCCCCACTCCTGCATGCCCACTGTGCCTTAAACTGTTTCTCCTTGGTGATGCCTCTCCCAAGAAATCCTGCTTTGAGCAGCTGACTGTGGACTAAAACCCCCAAAATAAACCACTCCTTTAACTTGTGGGCATTGGGTATTTTTGTCTCAGCAATGAGAAAGCAAATAAGGTGGTCTGGGTGCTACCTATTCTTTGGCTGACTCAATAATAGGCCATTTTTTGTTCCAAATGTTCTATTGAAGAACATAAGGCCCTTTCTTGACCTTAAATTCTCTCTCTGTTTCTCTCTCACTTTCTCTCATCTAGCCTGTCTGTGTCTGTCTGCTTATCTATCTATCTATCTATCTATCTATCTATCTATCTATCTATCTATCTATCTATCTATCATCTATCATCTATCTGCTATAATACAAGTCTGTTGAGACATAATTATACAGTATACCTTTCATTATCTTGGGAAATCTACAGCTCTTTGAATACTGTCTCATCCTGGTTTTTGTCAATCTTGCCTTATGCTGTCCTTTCTTGGATTCCTGTTAGATTCAAGTGGGATTCCTATTTTTTTACTCTATATCCCTAACCCCTTACATTTTTCATAAGTCATAATTCTGTGTTGAACTCTGGGTAAATGCATGCAGTTCTATCCTCCAGTTTCCTATTTATTAAACTAGGTATACATGTACTGCCTTGTCTATTCATTGTAACTTGGATGGCAAAGACTTTTACAGTTTTTACTTTTACAGTTCTATTTTTCTTTCACAAAATATCTTTTCTCTCTTAAAAAGGTATTGATTCTGTCTCATTTTCTATTTTCATTCTTAACAAAACATTTTTTTTAAAAAAAATACTTATTTTCTAAGCTATAATGGTACTATCATAATCCTATGGTCCAAAGGATGATAGAAGGGTTGCATTTCTGCTGCTCTTACGAGTGGCTTATAGCCTTGACAGTTTAGTAATTTTTAATTGTGACCTCACTCATTCTGATTCTACCTCTGAGAATCCCAGAATGACTGTTTGAGAGTGTCTTCCTCCACAAGAGGTCTGAGAGCCTCCTCATTGTGTAGGTTAAGAACAATGCACATCTAGGACTGTGTTTGCTTTTAAGCTTTGAGAGTCCTGAGATTTGTAGTCTGTAGGAAACTTGCGCATTATTGTTCCCTTTCTGAAATCTGCAGTCCTCTGTTGTCTATTAGATTGAAAGAAATGAAGATAAAGTTTTCTTATGCTCTGTTTTAAAAATATTGTCAACACTAAGGAAGAAATGTTTGAAAACTCAAGAATTTAACATATAGAAGTGCCTTTTGAGGCTTCAGAAATGCCCAGTTTCACCATCCCTTTTAGCACTGACTGTACACAGGGTCTTTGACTGATGTAAGGCACTGGAGCTTAGTGGGACTCAAGATTGTACCTACTGGTTCCCTGTACCCCACCGGGAGGGTCATACTACTTCTCCAAGCCCAACCATTGGCCAATTACTCCCTGGAAAGGGTTTGAATCACTCGAATTGTATATACAATTGGAGGACTAGTGAGATAGCTCAGCAGACTAAACACCTGCTTAGACAAACACAGGGACTGGGGTTTGATCCCCAGCACTACATGCCATGCTGGTCCCATCCCTGGGTGTGCTGAGCCGGGCCACCAAGCTTGGGTGTGGTGGCACACACCTGCAATCCTAGCACTGGAGTGGCTGAAAACAGGTGGATCACCACAAGTCTGACTGTATAGTGAGACCCTGTGCCAAATGCATTAAATTAAAGAGAATCTGTACATAAAATTGGAAACAGCTAAATGTGAACAGAAAAGATAAAAGCTTAAAGTTCAAATTTGCCTTAGCACTGACACTCTGTACTTCAGATCACTGATTTAAAGCATCCTGACAACACATTTAGCTGTGTTTTCTCCCTATGGGCCTCATTGTGGATGGCCTATTCCCTCCCCAAACACAGGGTTAACTGCACAGCAGCACATTATGTGACTGAACAGCCCACCCACCTCAGGCTTAAGCATTTCAAAGGATTTAGCCCCAATTCACCACAGAAGAAGGCATTTCAATGACGCTGAAAATTTTATTTGATCTTCCTAATATTTGCTGAGTCTGGAGGTATGGACCATCTCTATTAGTCTTGCCTCATCTTAGAAGCAGGAAAAGCAATTGCAGGGCATAAATGATTCTACTTTCACCGAGTTATTATCCAAGGGCACTTATCATCAAGCAAGTCTCCAAAGCCTCAGTTAATTGGACCTCATGGAAGTTTGCTAATGAATATGTCTCCCATCTGACACTTTCTGGCCTTCATCTGTGTTTGATTCTTTGTTTAAAATCCTTATATTCCTAGAAAAGTCTCAGAGTCAAATGTTTCAGCCACTGTTCAACCTCAGGTGCTCCTCATATATCCACCTGCCTTTTGCTAACCTGAGAGACTGTGATGGTCGCTATGTCCAGATTGGGCTCCTAGGCAGTACTCAGAGAGAGCAGATAAGAGAAGGACCCACTTCCTAGGGTCTTATGGTTTTGAGAAGGAGACCCCTGTGTGTGAGAACATGAGAAGCTGGGAGGCCACATGGGTTCTTGATGCTGACACAGGGACCACGGCAGCCTTGATGCTTACAACTCATGAAATGTTTTCTATAAATTCAAAAAAGCTATTAGAAATTGCTTCCCACAAATTGAGAAGGAGCAAAACTTTGGTCCATCAGGAATCTGGTTTATGCTCCTCCATCTCGCACTAGGATTGTCATCTGAGAGAGCCAACTGAAATTTCCAGGGCCTCAGTTTCCGCACCTGGGAAATAGGGCACACTCATCCTCATGGCCTCAACATAAACTCAGTGTGGAAGCCCTGTGAGAAAAGTGTCATTGCCCATGGCTGGGGAGACTGGAGCCGCAGGGGCTGAAATTTCACACCCAACAAGACATGGCCAGCAAGCATCAGAAAGGGGCCTAAGAAGTTGCTCCCTTCCATGCATCCCCATGTCCTAGGTCATCTCCTCTGTCACAGCTGGCTCCCCTGCAAGCAGGAGCAATCTGTCATATTCCTGAGTTGTAAGAAGTTTTGAACCCTCATCCTCACTAACTTGCCTTCTCTCAGGTTGCTTAATTATCCATAAAATCTCTTGGTTTGAACAAGCTCCTTGTCTTCAGAATGAAAGCAGAGCTGAGCTGTTCATTCTTTCCTCATAACTGAAGATAGCTACATGTGGATGGGCCATTGCACACCCTGCTCCAGGGTGGTTCCTGGGGCTGTCCACTGTGTGGACATGGTGCTGAGAAGCACATCCCTCCCTCCCTTACCTTCTGTGTCCGAGGCACCTCTGCACCTGGATAGTTAGCATGCATGCACCAACTTCTCTCAGTGTGCAAATTAAGGATGCACAGCATCAACACAAATGCTTATACAAAGTATATAAGCGATCTGGTGCACCAGAATAGAAAGTGCTGTCCTTCAAGGTTTGGGCTCCAGCCCCATATATTCAGACCAATGAGGTTGGTATAAATCATTTCATGTCTTTGATTTTACACATTATGTCAGTGGAATCATGGAATCAGAAATTTGAGCAATCTAAATGGAATGGGTCTTTTGTGATCTAAAGTGGAGTGTCTTAGTCTTGAGACTACTGGTGGTTCATTGGCTGCCTCTTTCTCTGTCATGAGGAATATTCTGTGTATTGTAGAATGTTGAGCAGTATCCCTGATCTCTGTCCTATGAATTCCAGAACCACCACTCCTAGCCCCTGATTGTGACAACCAAGAATATCTCCAGATGTCACCAAACATTCCTTTGACAACACAACTTTGTTAAAAAATTTCTGATCTATAATGCAGTGCAGAACTATAATCTGTACATTTTCTCAGGCAAACTATCACTTTTGGATAGAAATAGAAAATGCTATCCACTTTATGTAATGCCTGCATTAATTTTATATTTCAAATAATACTGTTAGAGATTAAACTACCAAGGCAGACCCAGACCGTAGGGGAGATAATTTCAGAATCTGCTGAAACTGGGGGAAATATAATTCGAGAGCCTGCTTATTTATTCCTCAGGCACCCCTCTGGGCTGTTGTGCATATTTTCTGGATTCTACTCTGGAATCCACCTTCCAAATACCATCTGCATAAATGTCACTCACTGTTGAAGATCCTTCTCACATACCACTTGTTCCAAGATTCCAGTTAATAGAAACAATGCCATCTAGGCTCAGGGAAATGTGTTTGCTTGTGCCTAGGAAAATCCTCATTTGGATTCCATTAAAAGGTCATTGCCCCTGTCTGTTTCTCATCCCTGCCTCGCCCAGTGGGAACTCAGTACTGCTGCTTTCTTCTCCAGGTGTGCCCTAGGCTGGGGATGGATTTCCTGTGTCCTAGATTCTAGCACTGCCTTTCCAAATAATCTCCTGTATCCAGGTAGTTTCTGGGTTTAACTGGACAGCCTTGGATCCCCATCCTTATTTGTATTTTTGACCTGGGCTCCATTCCCTGTCTAAAGAGCTGGCTGTCTCAGATAGAACTTCTTGCCTATAGACCTTCCCCTTGTTCTGCACAGATCAGCCCAGTGTCACCTCCACTGGGAAGTCTCCCAGGTCATGCAACTTCCAAACCCAGTGAAACCTGATTCTTCTCTTCTCCTTGGCCTCCAGAACAGCTCTAGGACAATGCTACCTTGTTAGCATGAAAGGCTGAAGTTTTGTAAGGGTTTGGGGATGGGAAAGGAGTATGTATGGTCAAACAAGTAAGTGTCAGGAAAGCCTTCTTTAGGTCAGCTTGCAGTCTGTTTGTCTCACAGGAATGCCTGCATTATGTCAATAGTCATACATTGAAGTTGCCAGCTGGATCTGGTTCTCACAGATAGCCTTAAGGACATCTGCACGTATGAACAGAACCTCTGAGAGAAAAGTCACAGGCCACTGGGAAGCAGGATGTATTTCACACCAAAGGCATGTTCAGCACTTATTTGCATGCAGTTTAGCCTGTGTGCAACATTATGGTTACTTAGTACATCCTGGTACAGTGAAGCGTGATGGGACAAGAGGCTGGTTTGCTGAAAACACACTGTCCTTGTAGATTAATCCATTTTCTGTCTGTTCAGCCTGGATAAACAGCATTTACTACATGCTCCATATGTACTAGGACATGTGCTAAGCACTAACCGGGAGTCATTTGGTCTAGCCCTCTACCACACCTATGAGACACATATTATATCCACTTTACAAGTAAGGAAACTGAGTCTCGGAGGTTCAAATCCCATGCTCTACCCACATCTCAGAACCCACAGCTTCACAGACTCTAGGGTTAATGATACAAAGCAACTGCTCAGAAACTTCTGATACCAGAGGATTACTACACAGATGAGAAATAAATAGATGAGGGACTATTTTAGAAGTCTGTATGGTGCTCCAACATTTTATTTCAAATTATATAGCAAGTAATATAAATATAATTGTACCTATCAATAGTGAAGCAGAACAAAGCGCTGCTTCAATTCTACTTCTTTTGTAGAGTTCTGCTATAAAAATGATGTCCATAAAGTGCTCTGAACACTTTCCCTGGCTTTCTTTGAGAGAAAGAATGGAATATATCTGAGTTAACTCTGACTGTGCAGATTGAAGCACCTGCAAGCAAGTACAGGGGCCTGGGGCTCTATCCCTGGGCCTGCTGTGCCATCCCCAGCCCCAGGGTACACTAAGATGGCAATTCAGACTGGGCGTGGTGGTATGCCTCTATAATCCCAGCTGTTGGGAGGTTGAAAGCAGAAGGATCACTCTGAGTATGATCTGGTAGTAAGACCCTGAACACCTTGTAGATCCTTCTCTGAAATACAAGAAAAAAAATCTGAATGTGGGTGCCTCCAGATTTTGTAACATGTTGCTTCCATTTCTTTTGCAGTCTTAGAGACTGTACATAACTATTCATTAATTTTTAAAATAATATATTTAAATGTTTGCAAGGTGTAAATTTTTTACAGCAGTTTTCATAGAAACAATATTATTTTCTCCTGATATAAAATGCCTTTGGTTTATGAGAAAATTTTCAGGAAAATACAAGGATTCTAAATCAAAGCAGATGCTTTTTGCTGAGTGTGAGAGATACCTGCTGACAGCCTCAATCTAGAATGTTCTCCAGGGAAAGGGGCCTTGTTGCTTAACCAAGCGAGTCAGGTAAGTAGAACAAGTTAAGAGAGCTTTCACTGCAAATGTTTTCAAAATTCAGTCAAAATGAATTGAAGAGTATAATAGTTCTGTCAACCATTATTGACCAACACGATCCAAAGATGATCTGAGGAGAAAGGTTGACCAGAAGGTAGAGATGATGTACTAGTTCTCTTCTCATCTCCTCTGGTTCTTGGGGTCTTTTCTATTCACTGTGTGGGTTTATTATACTGTGTATTTTTCTCCATACAGAATGTCCCTCATGTCTTGTGAGCTGACCGTAGTGACAGTAGGGAGAAGATGCCAAGCCAGCATGATGTATTACAATTTTGCCTTTCATTAATAGCTCTTGAGTCTGACCTCTTTCTATGTGTTCACTTCCTAATTTCTAGAATTTGTGGTCTTTGGACAGGCAGGCTGCTGTGGGCCTGGTGTAGGAATAGTGAAGAGAGAGGACCCTGCCTACAGGACTGAATTCCTGGGTCATTCTTGGTTAGAGACAGTCCTGAGGTAGAGAAACTTGAGTCATAAAATAAACTACAGCACTGGGGATAGGAAACGTTTCCATGTTGCCTAAGAGGACAACATTCTCAGTGTTCTCAGAGAACTTAGAAATTCTGTGAGGTAATAACCAGACTCTGTGGAGTTTCAGCCCAAGGGAAAGCTTTGGGGGCATTTATCTACCCCATAAGGTGTACATTTCCCTGCACATACCTTCCCAATACATTTGGAATATTAATGTTTGAGGTAACTTGATGAGCTTAAATAGACTTGGTAGTTGCTTTGGTTTGTGTATATTTGTCCCCCATCCAAGCTTCATGCAGTCATTGAGGCACAGCATACAGTTTGTGATTAATTCATGATCCTAGGCTGGGATTATGGGTGTGAGTGCTACACCTAGCCTGGGGCAGAGAGCCTGACATAACATATGAGAGACAGAGACAGACCTGCTCTCTATAGCCACTGTTCTTTTTATTCCTCCCTTTTGCTCTTGGTATTTTTCTGCCTTCTGCCTCCATGAACTGCTGCCCTATTATGTGCCAGTCTGCCTTGGAGCCCACCAAATATGGACTGAAGCCTCCATTAACTGAGCTAAATAAACCTTTCTTTGGGTGTCAGGTATTTGTCCCATTAACAAGAGGAGTATATAAGACAGTAGAAAACCCAAGCAAAAGAAGCAGAAAGATTGTGTGCCTGAACACATGTGTGTTGGCTTTGAAAGAAAGCAAAGATGAAGAAGAAGATAAAGCAGATAAAGATCACTTATCTTTGCCCTGCTACATTAGTACCAGACCTCATATTCTTGCCTGGACATGTATAGAGTAATCTCTCTCTTTCTCTCTCTCCCTCTCCATGTCGGTCTCTCTGCCTCTCCCTCTTTCTCCCTCCCTCTTTCTTTCTCTTTGTATCTGTCTCTGTCTCTCTGTCTCTGTCTCCGTCTCTGTCTCTGTCTGTCTCTGTCTCTGTCTGTCTCTCTCTTCCCTTCACACTGAGGCAGAGAGGGTAAAAGAATATCTGCAAGGCAGAAAGAAAGCTCTCACAAAGAACTAGAATACCTGAAATCTTGGTCTTGGATTTCCTAATGCCCACAACTGTGAGAAGCAAATTTTCATTGTTTATACCATCCAGGCCACTGTATTTTGCTATGAAAGCCAGAGCTGACTACTGCTTGGACTAGTCATTATCAAGTTTAATCCTCTTTAATCAGTTGAAATAAGAACAACTGTGCCTCATCAATAGGGGATAGAAGCTTGGAAGCATTAATTTACTTATTATAGCCCATTCTGGAGGTGTGAGGTATGAGTGGGGTCTTTTTATCCAGGCTCATTAATTCTGCTGCCTCTCTTTGGAAATGAATCCCCAACAGCTAGCTCCAAGTTCAAGCTGCTTTTCAAAGCTAAGCTGACACTAGCCACAGAGAGATATCAGGAGCAGAGACCCTGTGGAGAAATTCAAAGGCCTTTTCTTGGCTTCCAAGACTGAAAACCATGGGTCAAGAGGACACATGGTTTCTGTCCCTACCCATCTACTGATTTTGGTGGCTTCTCCAATAGTCTAAAAGATCTTCTTCCAGGTTCCCTGAGTGGACATGTCCTGTGGCCCCACAGCCTGTGGCACAGGAGCTTGGATTGCTTCATATTCCTAGTCTGTGGCCAGCATTATGGCTTCAGAGAAGCATTGGGAAATCAGCTCAGCTTTGGGACTGGCATCTCTGCCTCAGGCACAGTGTTTCAGGACACAGGGTTGCCCAGGAGCAGCTGGAGGCAGCTGTGCTTCAGGCAGGGGATGACAGTCATGCAGATGAACTGGAAATGCCAGCTCAGGACACACACTGTCAAAAGCCAGGATGTTCCTGTTGCCTTTTCTCAAATATGGTGTAATTAAACTGAAATTTTTTGGCATAACTGTAGATCTACATACAGAGAGATCTCATGTACCCTTTATGTAGCTCCTATCAGTGGCAGTATTTTGCAAAAATGTAGTGCAACAGCACAGCCAGAATATTGACATTGATAGAATCCTTTTCCTTGAGCAAATTTTACTTGGTGTGTGTGTGTGTGTGTGTGTGTGTGTGTGTGTGTGTGTGACCCATGTAGGTTTACATATCCACTCCACAAAGCAGATGAAGAATAGTTCTGTCCTCATAAGAAACTTTCCTGTTGACCTTTTGCATTCGTATTCATCCCCCCTCGCCAGCTGCCCACTCTTGCAACCACTAATCTCTTCTACAAATCTATAATTTATCCATTTCACAACTGCTATGTTAATGGAATCGTACAGTCTGCAGAACTTCTGAGTGTGGCTTCTGCACTCAGCACCATCTTCCCAGGCTTGCCAAGGTTTTTGTGAATACCCGCACTACCTCTGCGCAGCCTTCTGGAGCACAGAAGTTGGATCATCCTTTAACTCCACACTCACTAGAGGCAATAAAGATTGTCTTCAGGTTGGGTGACAGCACTCTTAAATAACATAGGATTTTAGTCTTTAAAGAAGCTCCAAATACTTGTATTTTCTGGA
Source organism: Ctenomys sociabilis (assembly GCA_004027165.1). Lineage (NCBI taxonomy): Eukaryota > Metazoa > Chordata > Mammalia > Rodentia > Ctenomyidae > Ctenomys > Ctenomys sociabilis. Next base: position 30,752 of record PVKA01002648.1, read on the forward strand.
ATTGCTTTACCATTTTATAGTTCCAATGACTGTGTCTTAGTGACTTTCTCTATCCTTTGATGCTATGCTAGCATTTTTTTTACCTCAGCCATTCTAATTGGTATGTAGTGACATTTCATTATGTTGTTTGCATCCCCTCCAATGGCCAGTCAATCCGTATACTGGTGCTTACTTATTTACCATCTTTATATCCTCTTTGGTGAAATGGATGCTCTTGTCTTTTGCCTATTTTCTGATTAGATTTAATTGTGTCATTTAAAAATTCTTGAGTTTTAGGGGAATTTTACATAGTACAAACACTAGTCCTTTGTTGATGCAAAGCTTATAAATTTATAGCCATTTTCTCCCAGTCCACAGCTTGTCTTTTCACTAGTTTATTAGGGTTCTTGAGCAAGATATTTCCCTCAGATGAGATGCACTGCTTTAGTAAGTGCCTCTATGAACTGTGGTTTGTGCCAGTGCGAAAACACATGGCCACATCATGAGCACTGAATAGTGTCTGTACTGGTCATAGCTTTACTTAGAGGAACAGATATAAGGAACAGATATTAACACAAGATATACAATGCATAAGGAATTACAAGACTAACTTGATGGTCAGCCACAGAGTCAGATGAGGGAGCATGCAGAGGGCATCTGCACATCCAAGACTGAAGAATTCAGTCCCAAAGACTGAAGCTCACTGCTGTGCTCCATACAAGTCTCTATTTGTCAGCTAATGGGTCTACAATGGGAGACTGATGAGTCTGCAATGGACACTGAAGAGTCTGTGGTGCAAGTGAAGGATTCAAGCTAGAGACCAAAGAGTCTCTGCTGCAAGCTAGGCGAGGAAGTCCAAGCCGAATGCGGGGACTAAAGTTCCTCTGACAAAGTGGAACATCGACTCTTTCCTCTGCCCCTTTATCTGGTCTCTTTGTGCTGAGTCACTCTGGGGCAGAACCAATTGTGCTCCAGAGTGTGATCCCCGCCGGCCCGAATGGCACTGCCACAGAGTCATCTGGCCAAGTTGACACAATGTATCAACCACAACAGTACCATAGTTTTTCAGAAGATTTATAGATTTGTATTAAGTTTGTGATCTGGTTGGCTGAATAATCTTTAAAGAAATATGAATATACTGAACCATCAAACCACACAAAAAAGAGATGTGACTTCCTATACTTTCCTTCATCATCCATCCATCCATTCATGTCCACGCCACAGGTCTACACTGACCAGAGCCCTTAAGTCTTTTTAAAGGAGAAAACAGAAACATCATTATGTGAGCCCAAAGAAAATTCATTACAAGCTAGTTGTGACTGCCCTGGCTGTGTTGTGTCTCATTTCTGGGCCTCCATGTCCTACCTTCACTATATCTTTATATTTTATGAGACAGTAAAAAGTCAGAGATTCCAATGAAATCAGTGGTAATATTTCCAATTGTTGTATAAATAGGTAAAGCTGCAGAGCAAATAATGCTGATGCATATTTAATGAACACTCACTGAGAAGGATCATACCCAGACAGCTGGCCTCGCCCCTCACCTTTGGCACAGCAGCTAGTGGATGTCTGGCTCCCTGATCAGATGGCTTCTCCACACTAGTCTGAAGTTGGCAAGATTTACAAAAAGGAGGAGATTTATATACAAAGAAAAAACATGGCCCAGAGGATGAATGGTTAGTGAAAAGACACATAGCTTAGCAGACATAGCTCAGCAGACATACTCTCTTATGTGCTCTCTGCCATTAGCATGGATGAGTAGGCCACATCTTTTTCATCAACAGATGCATGTCAAGAGCCTTTGCCATTCACCTGCACATATCATTAATAACAACAACAACAACAAAAAATACAAATGCTACACAAAGGAATGGACCCTTGGTAATTTTAATGGATTGATTTGGTTCACTACCTCTGAAAACTTCTACACAGTGCAGGAAACTCTTCATCTCCAATGTTTTCCTTTTATAGAGTTGTGTTATGTGTGCCTGTCTCTCTCACTAGTGGTAACCTCTCACAGGAGTGGAATACCTTGTTTATTTATTTTTTATTTTTGTCAGAACACAGCTTCTTTCTTTTCTTTTAAGACATTACCAATACATAAGTTCCAAAGGAAAAGAAAACTAACTAGATTATCTCTGCATTAGACATGCTCCTCCCTCTGAATCTTACATAACTACTATCTTACAAAATGGAATGAAAGAACATAGACAATTGGTGGCAGATTCAAGCACTTGAGTGACTCAGAATGCACCTATGGGCTGCATAATTTACATTATCTATGCATGAATTTTTATACTGCTCTCTACCATTTTTAGATAACAGTAAAATGGGAGTAAGAAAAGACTGAGGTTCCAAAATTCATACCTACTCTTCAAAGCTGCTCAAGAATGAAACAGGTATAGTTAACAGGTGTGTCAACTACTTTCTTTTCCTCACTCTAGATCACAGACTATCAAGGAGCAAAGAAGAAATGAACCAAATACAAAGTGTGTGGCTTCCGTTTAAGATCTGTGGATAGTGAAACAGAGGCAAGAACCTAAATGAGAAAAAATAAGATTGAAAACAATGAACCTCCACAACAGTCTGTCCTGTCCTTTGTTCCCCATGGAAGTCAGAGAAATAAAAACATAGTGACAGAGCCTTGGCCAGGACTGTGAGAGGGAGGCCCAACATGGTGCATCTGCTGCAAAGATTCTAGAAGTAAAATGGGAGCCTATTGTGACTGACTGATGACAGAATCAGAGCCTGAGAAAGAGTAGAGATTGGACACGAACTGAAACCTCTCAAATAGCCATAACAGTCCATGAAGGGCTTTCAGAAAAGATATCCTGTTGGCCAGTAAAGAAAACATTAAGAAAGATTGTCTCTCTGTGGGATGGGGAGAGATTCAGAAGGGCCTGATTCGCTTGTGTTTTGTATTTAATTTTAACTTTCCTTTTAGCCTGCTTGTGTAGTATGGAGATCAGAAGTGAAGCAATGAAGTAGAGTCCTAAGTGATTGACAACAACAAATTGGTCAAGCAATGGCTGTGACTCATCCACATGACTGACACTGACAAATGATCTACAAACTGTGGTACAGGGTTTCAGGATAAATCTTGAGGGGATTTGACTGACCTTGTCACATATAACAATTTAATTTCTTGTTATATAGATCTTGATTAATCTTGGTCTCAACCATCCAGCAGAAAAGTATAATAACAAGGAATGAAAAGAAAAGCCATATTAATATGCTGAGTTGTAAAGGGCTCAAGTCAACAACTTCTGACTTTGCCAGTCCTCTGGATAACCCACCACTATTATGGACTACTGGACTATGTTGAAATATTTTGCTGAATTCACATACTTACAATATTTAAATGACAAGGGAATACCCATATCTGACAAAACTAAACAAAAAAGGCAATACAGATAAAGGATTATTTTGTAGCTGTATATTCAAAATAGGATAGATATACAGCTACGTTTTCTTAATTCAATGAATAGAAGGATTTGTTCTAATAGGGTTTGTGGATAGGATATCATATCTTGCACTATGAATTACCACTAAGAAGACAACAGTCATCAAAAAGCATGCCTCAGGTAGACACCATGGAGTCACAGATTTGGGAGTTGAGACTATTACATACATACATCATATAAGGAAGGAGATAAAGACTGAGAGATATGAAAGAGAAATAGCACACTTTCAAAAAATACAATGGATCTCTACAAAAATTTTAAAAGCATTCACAGAAGATGTGGCCATTGAAATTAAATAACAGTGATTCATGCAATAAAAAGGTCAGTAATTAGACAGAAGGAGGAATCAGTGCAAACAAATGGTAGGAAAAAATTACCAAGACAATAGAACAGAGGTGGATAAACATAGAGTATGAAGGAGAAGTAGAAAATAACTTGAGTAGAGTAAAAAAGTCAAACCTTATCTGATTGTTTCAGAGAACAGCAGAAGATACTAGAGGACAGAGAGAGAAAATAGTCTTCAAAAAGAATTGATGATGAAATTCCTAAAATGTCAGGTGTAGGTAGCCATCCTGATGCAAAAGAAACACAAACTTGGATGCTTTGTAGTTAAATCGCTGTACATCAAAGATAAGATGAAAGTTCTAAAGGCAACCCAAGAGGAATGTTGGATTGCTAACAACACATGGCAGCTCAGCCTCCCTTTTCTGTGTGGAAGCCAAAAGACAGAGAGCAAATCTCTTCAAAGTAGAGGGAAAACAACTGCTGCCATACCCAACATTGTGATTTTCCCAGAGTGAGGGTGAAATGAAGGCATTTAAAGTGAACAAAAGCTATCACTAAGAATTGTCACTAAAAGAACCATGGAACTTATAACTAAGGAAGAATAAAGAAACCATGAGTGGTGTGAGGGGTGCTTTTAAGGTGAAAGATCTCTGCCAACATGGGTTATAGGAGACAGCAAGGAGAGTAATTGATGTCACCTAAAAACAACAACAACAACAAATTGGAATGATAACATCAAACAAAATTCCTTAGAATTATTCAAAAGGAGATGAATTTGTTTTTTGTATTGTTGTAGATTAAGAAAGGTATGGGGGCTAGGGAGATAGCTTGGTGATCTAAGCACCTGCCTGGCAAGCGCAATGATCCAAGTTCAATCCTTGGTACTGCACACCTTGCCAGCCCCCACTGAACCCGGGAATGGTGGCTCAGGCCTGTAATCCCAGCACTGGGGAGGCTGAGACAGAAGGATCACTATGAGTCCGAGCTGTGCAGTGAAATCCTGTGCTAATTAATTAATTAATTAATTTAATTAAAAAGGAAGATGTGGTTAAATGTATATTTTTGTTAACTCATTTTGTAGGGAAATATTTAAAAGCAATTACAAGAAGAAAGGACTATAGAGATTTGAAAGGAGTAGAAATAGTAAAAACTAATAAAATATTATTTCAATCAAAAGAAAGAAAAAAAATAACAGAAACAAGAGTCAAGTCAAAATCAAAATAGTAGAAATTAATCCAAATATTATATATGTATATTTTCATAATAACTAATTATAATAAATAATGTAAAAATAGGTCACTAATCACAATGATGTATCCAGCTATTCTCTCATTTTTTTCATTCAACAAACTTTTGATTAGGGGCTTCTGTGTGATTAGCCTATTCTGACAGTACACAAAACATGCCAGTTAGTAGGTATTTCCAAATATAACTGTTTTGGCTTTGTGTCCCAGTGACAAAACATCTGAGCTAAGCAACTTAAAAGGAGGAAATGCTATTTGAGCTCAACATTTCAGAGGATTCTCTCCTTGGTTGCTTGGTTGCCTACAGTGAAGGAGAAAGAGTACATGGCAGAATTACATGGAGGGAAAGCTCCCATGTCCTGGCATCTAAGAAGCAGAGAAAGAAGAGGAAGGGGCCAGGATCAGTACCCCCTTCAGGGAAGGGCCAGTACCCCCTTGAGAACACTCCTCAGTGAGCTGCTTCTTCCAACAAAGGCCCCACCCCACTCTTTCCAACAGCTTTGCCAGCTGGGGATCAAACCTTCAATACAGGTGCTTTGGGAGAAGACATTGAGTATTCAAACCATAGTAACAAACAAGCTAACCCTCACACCATATCATATAGCAGGGACTGGTCTAAGACACTAGGAAAGCACATGTGTTCATTGATTCAGGAACCACGGCTTCTCTAGTTTCTAGCTCAAGGTAGTTAAAGCACATTGGGGAGCAAAAGGGGTGAAGGTCACCCTTCACAGAGTTATAGCATAGTGGACAAGCTACAAGTTATTATGAAAAACTACTTGTCATGAATATTTCAAGACATTAACGACCTAGGGCCTACCAAATAGCTCAGTGGCTTACAGCACCTGCAAGCAGGTGCAGGGGCCAGGTGTTCAATCCCCCAGCCTGCTGCACCGGCCCCACCCTGGGACGCACTGAGATGGCAATTGGGACTGGGTGTGGTGGCCTATGCTTGTAATCCCAGCTCTTGGGCTGTAAACAGGTGGATCACTATGAGTTCAATCTAGTATTGAGATTCTGAACACCCTGTGGACCGTTCCCTAAAAATACAGAAAAAAAGACATTAGTGACTTAATTTACTTTTAAATCTTGAATACTATCATTTAAAATCTTCTGTGCATTTCCTATTTCTACTTTTATGAATATTCTATGTATTACTATTACAACGGAAAAATATGTATAACACCATTTTAATTATTAATTTTCCATCTCTTTCTAAGAGGGCCCTATTTGCAAAACCCCTTCTGGAATCCTCTCATGGCAGGTGTTTTTTTTTTTTTTTTTTCTCCCCCTGAAGTCAGCTGTTTCTGTGACAATCATGTTTGTCAGTGGAAGGAGAGCCAGTTTTGACTATGCCATGTCCAATATCCAAAACTGACCTTCAAGCACCATGGTGTGATCCTATGACTGCTGTCTTGTTTTGGCTCCAGCCTTCTATATCTGAGACGGAAGCTGTTCCTTCAGCCTGGATTCTGTAATGAAATGGATATGGACAGTACCTGCATCTTACTCCCAGGGGTGTGAATGTAAACAAAGCCCTTGCTGATTTAATCTACTGGGATCTTACGACCACTTGTTCTGCAGCAGAACACTCTGAAAGCTGACAAGTCTGATAAAACATTTTTAGCTATTTCATTGTGATCAGTTTTGACATTATGCTCATTTTCCTCACTTTAAAATTTGTAGACCCTTTTTGCAGAAGTCTTACCTGGGCAATTGTGAAGAGGAGAGGAACTGTAAGTGTAGGCACAAGCTTTAGCTCTGCTAATTTCATGGAGCATGGCATTGGTTAAGATTCTTGGCATGCAAAATGAAAATAAAATTATTCTGGGCTTCTCCAGCCCCTCAGTTCTTCTAGTCATAAAACTGAGATGAGAAGAATAATAATACTTCTCTCACAGAGAGACCATGTGGAGGTTATGGGAATGATGATATTATATAAGCAATATGAAAATAGTAATATGTCAGGGTTTATTCTGGCTTCTTTTCTGAGTTACACTGTGCAAACTGAACTCTGTAGATGCTGGATGAGTGACCATGTCCTCTCTATGAACAAGCCTTAGAAACCACGGTACCCACAGGATGTCGAAGGGCTGAGTTGGCTGACAACTCTGGAAACTTAATTCCTCTGTGTTCTCACGGGTTATGCTGTTAGTTGGAACTAGAGTCTTAGCGGTTCCTGATGAAAATATCATTAAAACATTTGGATTTACTTCAAGGAAGGCAGGCAGAAACTGGGCTAGATCACGCAATAATTTATTAATGTTTTTCATAAGGAATTTTGAAAAGCACAGAAATTATTGAACTAGGCTTTCTATTAGAAACCATGAAGTTCTTTAGATGCCCAAAAGTATTAAGGAGAAACAACTGGATTAAAAAGTTTGCCTTTGCACTAAATATGTTACATTATGGGCAAGCTCTACGTAATCATGTTTAGCAGATCTACAACATTTAAGTACTCAGAATTAATTGGCCCAATCAGTGTATGATTTACCAGTTTCTAGAGGTAAATGTGAAATGCCACATTGCCACCATACTTGGTGTGTGCATGTGTGTGGATGATGGAGAGGACAGCATTGATGTTCAGAGACTCAGTACTATGTATTACAGTGAATATTGTGAAATTCACATTATTTTGTTAAGTGAAATTCTGTACCACTTGTGATTTTCTGTTTTAATTTTACTTTGTACTCTCTTAAAAAAAAAGAATTTGTCTCACTTTTTTTTGTTCCAAAAAGCAAGTAATTATATCTACAGGCTACTTTCTAAACTTTGGTTCTACATCAATGATAAAAAATATACCAGGGGCACATAGTATACAGGATGTGCTTTGCGAAGCCTTAAGCAGGACTGCCAAGTTGTGTCTTTGGTACTCGCCTTATCCCGCTGTGACACAGTGACGCTTCATTGCTTCTTCTGTATTAGAGCCATGCCTTGCTGCTCAATATTGCACCTGAACACTGTCTCCTGTCAGATCATGGGGGACATTCGATTCTCACAGGAGAGGAAGCCCTGCTGCAAAATGTGTCCCTCATCCCCCGATGGGACCCTGTACTTTCAGGAAAATTGCGGAGCGCAAGACTCCTGCTAATTCTGCAATATTATGAGTTGTATTATTTCATTATAGTCAACAATGTGAAAAAAAATTGTCTTCCACAGAGCTGGTTTCTGGTGCCACCAAGGAAGGGAACTGCTGTCCTACCTTTCAGCCAAAGAGAATCAATTCCCTTTCCCTAGGTGAATGTGAATTTTGAGACCTTCTTGTTTTGTCTAGTGCAGTTCTTTCACTCACTATGTGTGAGCTTTTTCATTCCTTATGATTTCATCCACCACATGGTGTCAGTTACTTCTGCTTTAACCTCATACAATGCTTTGCTAATCATTTTCTCTGTCTTTCAAAACCTTCTAGAAATTCCTGCAACAGATGAGCAGTTATTCTTTATGCAACTTTTATATGTAAGTAGAAATTTTTGACTTATGGAAACTGGCCAGTTTATAACAGAATAGTTTAGCTTCGTGTGTTATAAGGCTCAAAAATGTAAATGAAAAGGGTGCTACAAAGATTAAATAGATCATGCATGCCATTTATTTCTATTTTTTCTAGAACAGAGAACCATTTTCTTCCTTGAAGTGTGTTATTAATAACAATGTTATACATACCTAGACGTTAAATGTCCTTCTAATTGTAATGTCCTTTTATTGTCATTAGCTAATATCACAAGGTTCACTATACACTTGAAGAAAGATTTGTCATTAAGAACAATGGCTCTGAAAGCCATGACTCAAGGGCTGACAAGGTAGCTCAGCAGACTAAGTGCCTGCTTAGGCAAGCTCAGGGCCTCAGGTTTGATAACTGACACCACATGTTGCCCTGGACCCACCCCCATGTGTGGAGAGCTGATTACCAAAAAATGGTGTGGTGGCCCACACCTGTAATCCCAGCACTGGGGAGGCTGAAACAGGTGAATCACTACAAGTCTAAGCTACATAGTGAGATCATGTATTGTATTGAATACAATCAATCAATCAATTGATTGATCAAGTCATGTCTCAAGTATGCCATTTTTCTCCTTAATCTCCTCCCTTTTCAGCTGTTATTATGATGCTGAAGCTATGGCTTTTTATTTCTTGCTTTGTCTTTTTAGGAATTATAAAAGACCATTTATTTGTATTGTTGTAAAATAGTGAAAATGTCAGGTATTCAGTGAATCTTTCCTAGGAATGCCTAAACTGCAGCATATTGGGACAATCTATAAACAAACAGTGCAGGGAGTACAATTTTCAAGCATGCCACATTGAAAAACTACCACCTGTCCCTACAATGTGTGTCACCATTTGACATATGGACTAAGTCAGAGCCTCAAGGTCCATCTGGATATTGCATATATATAAAGTTTAATTTGCTTTCAATTTCTGTGTAACATAAGGATAAACACATCAAAATCATCTTCTTAAACGTTTAACTAATATATGCTGTTTATCCCACAAAACAAAAATATTACTTAAGCATTTTGCGGAGGCATAAATAATTGACAAAAATTATGTGTATCCAGGTGGAGTAAGACATGCTTCCATCCATCCATTGTGAGGTAATTAGCACCATTACTGTAACTAAGCTCGTGAACGTATCCGCTGCTTCACATACTACCTTGTCATTCTGTGGTGGGAATATTCCAGGGCCACCGACCTACAAAAGTTCACATTTCCAATAAATCATTAGTAAGTTTAGTGACTGTGCTTTACATTAGCTGTCCAGAACTCATCCTTCTTATGAGAGCTTGTACCACTTGATCATCATCTTCTCAATTCTCTAGCACCCCAGTCTTAGCAACTCCCGTTCTATTATTTTCTGTTTCTATAATTTTGACATTTCCAGTTCCATGTACAAGATAGAGTATGGAGCACTTTTCTTTCATTGTCAAACTTATTTCATTTAACATAATATCCTTCAGGTTCACTCAAATTGTCACAGTGGCAAATTCTCCTTTCTTCAAGGCTTTTTCTCATATCTGTGTATAAGTAGCATGTGTTCTCAACCATGCTTCTGTTGATGGATACTTAAGTTGTTTCCATATCTTGGGTGTGTTAAATAAAACTTCAATGACACAGGAATGCAAGCTACTAGTTTTTGCAAATAGATTTCATTCCTTCTTATATATGCTTCAAAGTGAGATTGCTGGATTACATGGTAGTTTCATTGTATTATTTTCTGTATGGCCTATCCACTCCCATTTCTCCTTATCTTTGCCAACACTTGTTGTCTATCAAGTTTTTGTTAAATAACATTTTAACAGATATCTCAGATGTGTTTTTGTGGTTCCACTGTATATTGCCATGATGAGTCAATGTTGGACTTTACACCCTGTAGCCATTTTTATGTTGCATTGAAGAAAAGCTTGCTCAGGGTCTCTCCCTGTAGCCCCCTTCCACTCACTTTCCCTGCCCCCTCTGTTGTATTTATCCTTCCCTCCTTCCTTCCTTCCTTCCTTCCTTCCTTCCTTCCTTCCTTCCTTCCTTCCTTCCTTCCTTCCCTTCTTTCTTTCTTTCTTTCTTCCTTCCTTCCTTCCTTCCTTCCTTCCTTCCTTCCTTCCTTCCTTCCTTCCTTCCTTCCTTCCTTCTTTCCTTTCTTTCTTTCTTTCTTTCTTTCTTTCTTTCTTTCTTTCTTTCTTTCTTTCTTTCTTTCTTTCTTTCTTTCTTTCTTTCTTTCTTTCTTTCTTCTTTCTCTCTGTGCCAGGAACCAAACCCAAACCACTGTGCCAGCTATGCAAGTACCCTACAAGTTAAACCTTCTTTTTGAAATGTATTGTGTATACAGATACTTTCTCTTAATTCAATGAAGAAAATTTTGTACTAAGAATGCTTGGACAGGATATCATGTCTGCATCACATACTATGAGTAACTACTATGAAGACAACAATATAGCATATGTTAATTATTGAAACTATCCTACTAACTCGTTTTGAAACTGTCTCATTGCTATTTGTTTCTCAATAAAATTAATAAAAAAATTAAAATGCACTATGTTATTGTGAATGGGTTATATGAGTTCCTCACACATTTAGGATATTAACCCCGTATTGTACATTTTGCAACTATTCACTCCTTTTCATTTTTTGTTGTACAGAACCTTTGGTGTTGTTTAACTTTTTCTTTCATTGCTTGTGCTTTTGGTATTACATAAAAAAACTGTCAAGGGAATTGCAATGAAGCTTTCCCTATATGTTTCTTCTAAGCATTTTGTAGTTTTATTTAGGACTAATGTTTAAGTGTTTAATCCATTTTGGGTTGATTTGTGTAGCTGGTATAAAATAAGGATATGATTTGATTTTGTGCATGTGGATATCTAGTTTTTCAAACATAATTTATTATGGAAAATATTCTTTTCATACGGTATATTTTTGGCAAGTTCACAGATTTGTTGACTGTATTTATGTGGGTTTATTTATGGTCTCCCTATTACATTTTATTGGCTTATGTTTTTATTCCAATACCATACTCTGTTGATTACAGTAGGTGTATTGCATACTACTAAATTAGATAGTCTGAAGCCCTCCATCCCAAGCCATTCCAGACTGACTCGCCCGGCAACTCCCACGAGCCCCCGCCCACAAGCCCACTGAGCAAGTGGGAATTTTTGCTACTCTTTCAGCACCCTGGGTTGGTGAGTGTATGGTGAGGCTGTGCGAGAGCCTTTGGCTTTTCCCTGTGCACGACGCAATATCCTGAGCCCCTGTCCCCAAGCCCGCAGAGCAAGCGACAGGCCTGAGACACCCCAGACCTACCTCCTCGCAACTCCCTGGAGCCCATGCCCCCAAGCCTGCTGAGCGAGTGAGAATTTTTCCAACTCTCTTAGCACCTGATCCACTCAAGTACACTTCAGTAAGTGTGTAGGAGAGCCTTTGGCTTCTCCCTGTGGGCTCTGCGCCATTCAAAGCCGCAGACTCCAAAGCCTGCAGAGGGAGCGACCTGCCTGAGACACCAGGCCTGGCCGGAAACTCCCTGGAATCCCTGACCCGAAGCCCGCCATTGGAGTGAGAACTTATGTGACTCTCCCTGCACACCATCCACACTTGCGAAGCCTGGTGAGTGTTTGGGAGAGCTTCTGCGCTCCCCAGTGCCCCCCAGACAAGGGACCCAACAGAGGGGAACCACAGGCTCACAGTTGTGCCAGAAGGGCTGTAGCAAAAAGGAGCAGAACACAACAGCTAGATCCAGACCAGGCATAACTGGATAATCTCAAACTTAATAGACTGGTACCTGACTCTCATTACATACTAAGGTCATAGGTGCACCAAAACTCTACAACAAAGATCAGAGGTCAGTGCTATACAAAATGACCAAGAAAAGGAGAAAAATGCAATCACAGGCCTCAAGTCCACCAATAAATGTAGAGGACACTAGCTTAGCTGAAATGAATGAATTAACAGAGGCAGAAGCAAAGCAATAACAGCAGAAAGATATAGAGGAACTCGAGAACAGAATTAACACCTGAAATAAAAAAAGAAATATTTGAATATATAGCATCTGAAGTAACAAATCAAATTCAGAAACATATGGAGGATACCCGGTGCCTGCCCAGAACAAGTACAGAGAACACTATTCCAGCTGAATCATATGGATTAACAGTGTCACAAGTGAAGAATCAACAGCAGAAATGGAAATAGGAACTCAAAGCAGAAATAATCTCTAAAATAAAAAAAGAATTCTTTGAAATCATAGCATATGAAGTAAAGAATCAACTCTGGAAATATATAGAAGAAACCAAATTTGGAAAAAACTCTACAGTAAAAGAGTTAATAGCTACCTCTAAGAAGACATTGATAAATATAGAAGAGATCATAAATATGATGAATGCCTGGAATAAGCAATACAGAAAAGAAATAGAACACGTGAAAAAGAGTCAAAGAGATATAGAAGAACTAAAACTATCAATCATGAGTCTACAAAACCATTTGAGTGAAAGTGAAGACAGAGTTTCAGATCTTGAAGACACTGGCACAGCTAGTGAAATGGTGAGAAAGAATCTCTTAAAAACAACAAGAACATAGGGAAAAATTAAACATCACCTGCAAGATGACGTCAAGATGAATAATGTGAGATTAGTTGGCATCAATGAGAATGGAGTCAATACAAATGATATAAAAAGAATATAGGCAGAAGTAATAGAAAACTTCTCAAATATGAGGAAACAATCCAATATTCAGGTAACGGAAGCATACAGAGCACCAAATAACTTCAACCCAAGTAAAAACATATAATAGTCAAGATCCCAGAAATCTAACAGAAGAATAATGTACTAAAAGCCCCTAGGGAGAAGAAGAAGATCACATTCAAAGGAAAACGAATCAGAATTATAGCTGATTTCTCTACACAAACCATGAAGGCAAGGAGAGCATGGAGCAGAGTTCTTCAAGTTCTGTATGAAAACAAATTGCAGCCCAGACTATTATACTTTGCAAAACTCTCTTTCAAGTTTGATGGAGAAGTGAAATACTTCCATGACAAAGAACAACTAAAGAATTTCATGATGACAAAGCCATGCCTACACAGGCTACTGAAAAATGTTCTAGAGAGAAACCACAATGACCAGAAATCCACAAATAAGAATGTAAGGAACCCGCTAAACAGGGCAAACAATTAAATATAGGATAAAAAGTAGTAAACAAAACCAAGTAAATATCATGACAATCATAAGTCAACACATTTCAATTATAAAAATCAATGTAAATTGACTCAATTCACCAATTAAGAGAAATAGACAGGCACAGTGGATTAGGAAATGAAACCAACAATATGCTGTATACAAGAAACACACTTAACTCAAAAAGACATTCATAGGCTGAAAGTCAAAGGATGGAAAACAATAATACTACATGCCTAGCACCTCAGAAGAAAGCAGGAGTAGCAATTCTGTTCTCCGACAGTCTTAACTTCAAACCATGAATGATCAAATGACACAAAGAAGGCCACTATATATTGTTTAGGGGAAAAATTCAAGAAGAAGAAGTAACACTCATAAGTATCTACGCACCAAACACAAGAGCACCCAACCGTGTAAGACAAATCTTAAGGGACATGAAAAACCTAATATCTAAGACCACTACCTTAACAGGAGACCTTTTTTTTTTTTTTTTTTTTTTTTTTTTTTTTTGGTCTTTTTGAGACAGGGTCTCACTATGCAGTTCAGGCTGGCCTTAAGCTCACTTTGTAGCTCAGGCTGGTCTCGAACTCACAACAATCCTCCTGCCTCAGCCTCCCAAGTGCTAGAATTACAGGCCTGCACCACCATGCCCGGAAACAGGAGACCTTAATACCCCATTATCTCAAAAAGATAGGTCAACCAGACAAAAAACTGTCAAGGAAGAAGCACAACTGAATCAGAAACACAAAGAAAAGTCAAGGTCTTGATGGATTCACAGCTGAATTTTTCAAGAAATTTATAGAAGATATAATTCCTACACTTCTCATACTCTTTGATGAAATTGAAAAGGAAGCAGCATTCCCAAAATCATTTCTGGAGGCAAGTATTACACTTATTCCAAAACCAGGGAAAGACACAACCAAAAAAGAGAACTACAAGCCAATCACCCTCATGAACATAGATGCAAAAATCCTGAGTAAAATCCTAGCAAACAGAATACAGAAAATCATCAAGAAGATCATACACCATGATCAAGTAGGATTCATCTCAGGGATGTAAGGATAGTTCAATATTTGAAAATGTAGAAATGTAATACACTATATTAATAGACTGAAATGTAAAAACCACATGATCATGTCAATTATGCAGAGAAAGCTTTTGACAAAGTCCAACACTCATTCATTTTCAAAACCCTACAGAAAATTGGAATAGAAGGCTTCTACCTAAATTTGGTAAAAGCCATCTATGACAACCCAATGGCTAATATGATTCTGAATGGGGAAAAACTGAAATATTTTACTCTTAGATCAGGTACAAGACAAGGATGTCTTCTATTACATTTCCTATTTAATATAGTTTTGGAATCATTGGCAACAGCCATTAGAAAATATGGAGAAATAAAAAGAGTAAGAATAGGTAAAGAAGAAGTTAAATTATCACTATTTGCAGATGATATGATACTTTACTTGGAAGACCCAAACAACTCCACCAAGAAGCTACTAGAACTCATACACAAATTCAGTATCATAGCAGGATACAAAGTCAAAATTCAAAAGTCAATAGCATTCCTCTACACAGATAACACACTGAGAAAGAAACTATAGAAACAATACATTTTAAAATAGCACCGCAGAAAATGAAATACCTTGGAATTCACTTAACCAAGGAAGTCAAAGATCTTTTCACAGAAAATTACAACACCCTAAGAAAAGAGATTATAGAGGATATCAGAAAATGGAAAGATATTCCCTGCTCCTGGAGAGGAAGAACCAAAATCTTGAAGATGGCCATACTCCCAAAATTTTTGTACAGATTTAATGCAATACCTATCAAACTGCTACCAAAATACTTCCTAGACCTAGAGAAATCACTTCTAAAATTTTTTGGAACCAGAAAAAAAATAGAATTCAAAGGCAATCCTGGTCAACAAAGAGAAAGCAGGAGGCATCACAATTCTTGACTTAAAATTATACTACAAAGGCAGTGTGATAAAATCATCATGGTATTGGCAACAAAATAGACCTGAGGATCAAAGGAATAGATTAGAAGACACAGAGCCCTCTGTGAACACACTCAGCCACCTGATATTTGACAAAGGGGCCAAACAATCTTACTAGAAGAAAGATAGCCTCTTTAACAAATGGTGCTAGAAAAACTGGCTTTCTACATGCCAAAAACTAAGACTTCACCCAGCTCTACAACCATGCAAAGCTAAAGTCAAAATGGATTAAAGATCTGAACATTAAAATAGAAACACTCAATTTCCTTGAAGAGAAAGAAGGAGGAACTGTTGAAGACATAGGGGCAGGTAGAGTTCATGAACAAACATGCATTCGCATGGGAAACACTTCAAAGAATTACCAGCTGGGATCAACTCTTCTTGAGGTGTTCCTGCATGTCAAAAGAAATTGTCAACAAAGTGAAAAGACAACCCACAAATTTTGAAAAAATCCTAATTAATAAGCACTCAGACAAAGGTCTGCTCTCTAGAATATATAAAGAACTAAGATATATTAGGGCCCTCAAATTTAAAGTCCCAATCCAGAAATGGGCATCTGAGATGAATACATAGTTCTCAGAGGGAGAAATTAAAGAAGTGAATAAATATATGAAAAAATGCTCCATATTGCTAGCCATCCGTGAAATGCAAATTAAAATAACACTGAGATACCATCTCACTGCAGAAAGAATGGCTATCATAAAGAAATCAACCAACAACAAATGTTGGAGAGGATGTGGGGAAAAAGGAACACTTCTCTACTCCTGGTGTGAATGTAGATGGGTGCAACCATTGTGGAGATCAATGTCGAGACTCCTTAAAAAAGCAGGACTGGAAATCCCATTCAAGCGAGCTATCCCCCTACTGGGAATTTTCCCAGAGGAACAGAAAACATAATATCACAGTGATATATGTGTACCGATGTTTATAGCAGCACAATTTGTGATAACAAAATCTTGGAAACAACCAAGATGTCTGTTACATGAGGAATGGTTGAAAAAGATGTGGGATTTCTATACAGTGGAATATTACTCAGAGATAAAGAATGATAAACTTGAAGCATTTTATTTTAGTGGATGCCACTTGAGCATATACTCATAAGTGAAATAAACCTGACACACATATGCAAATACAGTATAGTCTTGCTAGTATAAGAAGTCAAAAGAAGAAATTCAAATAGAAATGCACAAGAAGTAAAAGGAATTTAGTCAGATAGCGAAACTGAATGGCATGTGCTTCAGGGTACCAATCAGCTTCTCTTCTGGATGGTCAACAACCTAAGTTCACAGGTCAAGAATTGCAGAAATAGAAAGACTACAAGTTCAGCCAACATTTTGTCCTAGCCTTTCAAGGTCAGCGAAGACTCAGGACATAGGAGAACCTGTATTGTAACATCATGGAACTCAGTTTTGCCCCAAATTTTCTGATCCAGGAGATTATGGAGCCACAGATGAAGGCTATCAATGATCTATAATGTGCTAAAGGAGAGTCACATGGCGAGAAAACTTTCTCTCAGGCTCTCACAGAGAGCAAAATGGTCAAGCAATGGCCGTAACTCATCCACACAGCTGACACAGACAAAGGATCTAGAGAGTGAGGAGCAGGATTACAAGATAAACCCTGAGGGGACTTCATTGACTTCATCAAATACAAGTTACATGTTTTGTTATATAGGTCTTGCTTTTTCTTGGTCTTAACCATGCAGCAGAAAAGTATAAAAATGACATATATAAAATAAGGCCATAATAATAAGTTGAGCTGTAAATGGCTATTGTCAACAACTTCTTCAGATAACTCACTATTATTGTGGACTGCTGCACTGTGTTTGATTGTGTCACCTAGTTCAGATTGAATGACAACGGAGTGCCTGTCTTTGACAGGTCTAAACAAAAAAAGGGGACACAAGGGAAGAACCATGCTGTGTTTGTATAAACAGTACAGTTAGGATAAATATGCAGTACTTCTGCATAATTCTGAGAAGCAAGATTTACACTAATAGAGGTTGGACAAGATATTATGTAGGCTTCTAGTACTATGGACAACCACTAGGAAGATAACAAGGTAGAAAGTATTAATTATTGAAACTGTACTATAATTCAGCTTTAAAAAATAGTAAGTATACAGCTACATTCTCTTGATTGATTAGAGAGACATGTGCTCTAAAAGTGTTCGTAAGTAGAATATGTACGTACCTTGTATGACAACAAACCACTATGAAAACAATATGCAATGTATTAATAATTGAATCTGTCCTATTAATTTGATTTGAAACTGTCTCAATGCTATTAGTTCTTCAATAAAAAAGAGAATCAACAAAATAAAATAATTAACTTAGATCATCTGATATTTCTAGGTTGATTTTTGGTAATGATTGTTTTGGTTATTTGGTATCTATGTTTTCTATTTTTATACAAAATAGCACTGGAATGTTAAAAGGCATTGCAGTAAAATTATTTATCATTTTAGATAATATTGACCCTGAAAGTATTAGTACTTTTGATCATAAACATGCAATACATTTCCTTTAATTGTATCATCAGTTTTTTTTTTTTTTTATCAGTATTTTGGTACATGGATAGTTTACTTTCTTGCTTAAAGTTGTTCTGAAATTTTGTTTATTCTATTATGATTGTAGTTTTGAGGTATTTAGAACTTTTAGTTTGTTCTTGGCCTGTGGAAATGTTATTACTTTTTGTATATTGATTAACTTATACAGTAATTTTATTAAATTCATTAAGGAATCTTAATCTTGTAGTAGAGGCTTTTGGTTTTTTTCTAGTTTATGACATGTACACACAGATAAGTGAAACTTCTACTCTCTGATTTGTGTGGCTTTTTGTCTTTTTTCCTGACTAATTGATCTGGCCAGGGAACCCAGTACTATGTTGCACACAAATGGCCAGGGTGGCAACTTTGACTTGTTTCAGTCTCACACAAAACAAAATAAAACATTCAGTTTTGGGAATTTGTATCTTTTAAGGAATTTGTGTATTTCTTCTGTGTCTTCTAGCCCCTGAAAGTAAAGATTCTAAACGTAGCTGTTGATAATCTGAATTTCCAAAACAAAACAACCTTTTATCTCTTCACTGTTAAATGTGTGGTTACATAGGGATTTGGCATACCTGGCCTTAATCGTGTTCAGATTCATTCTTTGCATACTTAATATATTGAGAGGCTTTCTTTTCTTATTATGAATAGAGTTTGAATTTTTTCAAGTGCTTTTCCAGCTTCTAGTGGAATTATTTTCTTGTATTGCACCAATGTATAAAACACCTACCTACTTGATCATGTTCCTTTTAATATTTTATTGCCTTCACTTTGGCAGTGTTATTTGAGTATTTATGCATCTACATTAATCCGAAACATTGGTCTGCAATGCTCTTTGCTTATAGTCTTTCTCTGACTTCTGTATCTGGGTAATTATGGTTTTGCAAAATGAGTGTGAAAATGTTCTCTCTTCAAAATTTGGAAGAGATTGAAAATGATTAGAATAAATCTTCTGTATATGTTTTTTTATTTTTGTTTTATTGAAGTACAAATATCAATGAGACAGTTTTAAGATACCTTGATAAGATGGATTCGATAAATTAATACATTGCAAACTGTTTTCATAACGTTTTGGTACCATAGAAGGTGCATACATGACATTATACTTAAGACATTATTATACCGTATGTCTCTTATCAGTAAATAATGAGAGTGCAGCTCTTTGTGTATCTTATGTTTTATACCTGAATTACAACAAAGATTCAATAATTAATACTTTCTACCTTATTATTTTCCTAGTGGTTGTCCATAGTACTAGAAGCTGGCATAATATCCTATTCAACCACCATTAGTGCAAATCTTGTCTCTCATAGAATTATGTAGAAGCACCATGTTATCTATCCCAACTGTACTGTCTATACACATACATCATGATTCTTCCTTTCTATATCACTTTCTTTCTCTACATCTGTCAGAGGTGGGAACTCCATTGTCATTCAACTAACTTAGGTGCTTGAACTCGACAACACAATCCAACACAGTCCAGCATTCCACAACAATAGTGAGTTATGTGAAGAAGTTGTTGACCATAGCCATTTACAGTTCAACTTATTATTATGGTCCTGTGATGTATACTTCATTTTTATACTTTTCTGCTGGATGGTCAAGACCTAGATAGAGCAAGACTTATGTACCAAAACATGTACTTTATGTTTCTGATGAGGTCAGTGAAGTCCTCTCAGGGTTTATCTTGTAGTCCTGTACCTTATTCTGTAGATCCTTTGTCTATGTCATCCATGTGGATGAATCACGGCCAAGGCTTGACCAGTTTGCTCTCTGTGAAAGCCTGAGAGAAAGTTTTCTCTCCATGTGACTCTCCCCAGGCACAGTATAGAACTTTAATCTCTTTCCTCTGTAGCTCCATAATCTCCTTGTTCAGAAAATTTGGAGCTCAACTGAGTTTCATGATGTTGCACTACAGGTTCTCCTATGTCCTGAGTCTTTACTGACCTTGAAAGGCTAGGTCCAAAATGTTGGCTGGCCTTGTGGATCTTCTATTTCTCTGGCTTTGATCTGTGAACTTAGGTTGTTAACCATCCAGAAGAAAAGCTGATTAGTATCCTGCATCATATGTCATTCACTTTGCCTTATCGGACTCAATTGATTTTAGTTGTTGTACATTTCCATTTGTATTTCTGCTTTCCGCTTCTTATACTAGTGAGACTGTATGATATTTACACATGTGTGTCTGATTTATTTCACTTATGAGTATATGTTCAAGTGGCATCCACTTCAGTATAAATGCTTCAAACTTATCATTCTTAATAGCTGAGTAATACTCCATTATATAGAAATACCACATCTTTTTCAACCATTCCTCATGTGATGGACATCTTGGTTGTTTCCAAGATTTTGCTATCTATCACCCATTGTGCTGCTATAAACATAGGTACACATATATCACTATGATACAATGTTTTCAGTTCCTTTGGGAAAATGCCCAGTAGGGGGATAACCGGCTTGAATTGGATTTCCAGTCCTACTCTTTTGAGGAGTCTCCACACCTCTCTCCACAATGGTTGAACCAGTGTATATTTCCACCAGCAGTGGAGAAGTGTTCCCTTTTCCCCACAACCTCTCCAACATTTGTTGTTGGTTGATTTCTTTATGTTAGCCATTCTTTCTGGAGTGAGATGGTATCTCAATGATGTTTTAACTTGAATTTCACGGATGGCTAATGATGTGGAGCATTTTTTCTTATATTTATTTGCTTCTTTAATTTCAGCCACTGAAAAGTGTGTATTCATCTCACATGCTCATTTCTGGATTGGGGAAGTGTTCCCTTTTCTCCACAACCTCTCCAACATCTGTTGTTGGTTGATTTCCTTATGATAGCCATTCTTTCTGGAGTGAGATGGTATCTCAATGATTTTTTACTTTCATTTCACAGATGGCTAGCGATGTGGAGCATTTTTTCATATATTTATTTGCTTCTTTAATTTCGTCCTCTGAGAAGTGTGCATTCATCTCAGATGCTCATTTCTGAATTGGGTCTTTAAATTTGAGGGCCCTGCTATATCTTAGCTCTTTATATATTCTAGACAGTAGTCCTCTGTCTTATTGCTTATTACTTAGGATTTTTTCAAAGTTTTTGGGTTGTCTTTTCACTCTGTTGACAATTTCTTTTGACATGCAGAAGCTCCTTAAGAAGAGTTGATTCCAGTTGTTGATTCTTTCAAGTGCTTCCCGTGCGAATATGTGTTTGTTCATGAACTGTTTACCTACTCCTATGTCTTCAAGAGTTCCTCCTACTTTCTCTTCCAGGGGATTTAGTGTTTCTGTTTTAATGTTTAGATCGTTAATCCATTTTGACTTTAACTTAGTTCATGGTGATAGAGCTGGGTCAAGTTTTAGTTTTTGGCATGTAGAAAGCCATGTTTTACAGCATCATTTGTTAAAGAGGTTATCTTTCTTCCAGTGAGCTTGTTTAGCCCCTTTGTAGAAGATCAGATGGCTGAGTGTGATTGTAGATGCCTCTGTGACTTCTAATCTATTCCACTGATCCTCAGGTCTATTTTGTTGCCAATAACCTTTTTGATTTTATCACAGTGGCTTTGTAGTATAATTTCAAATCAGGAATTGTGATGCCTCCTGACTTGTCTTTCCTGACCAGGATTGCCTTTGAATTCTAGGTTTTTTCTGGTTACAAATAAATTTAAGGAATGATTTCTCTAGGTCTAGGAAGTATTTTGGTAGCAGTTTGATGGGTATTGCATTAAATCTGTACAAAAATTTTGGGAGTATGGCCATCTTCACGATTTTGGTTCTTCCTCTCCAGGAGCAGGGACTATCTTTCCATTTTCTGATATCCTCTATAATCTCTTTTCTTAGGGTGTTGTAATTTTCTGTGAAAAGATCTTTGACTTCCTTGGTTAAGTGAATCCCAATGTATTTCATTTTCTGCAGTGCTATTGTAAAAGGTATTGCTTCTATTGTTTCCTTTTCAGTGTACTTGCTATCTGTGTAGAGGAATGCTGTTGAATTTTGAGTACTGATTTTGTATCCTGCTATGCTACTGAATTTCCCTATACTTTCTTGTATTTTCTTGGTGGGATTTTTGGGGTCTTCCAAGTAAAGTATCATGTCATCTGCAAATAGTGATAATTTAACTTCTTCTTTACCTATTCTTATTCCCTTCATTTCTCCCTCTTTTCTAATAGCTGTTGCTAAGGATTCCAAGACTATATTGAATAGGACGGGTGATAGAGGACATCCTTGTCTTGTACCTGATTTAAGAGTAAAAGATTTCTGTTTTTCCCCATTTAGGATTATATGAGCTTTTGGGTTGTCATAGATAGCTTTTATCAAATTAATGTAGAATCCATCTATTCCAGTTTTCTGTAGGACCTTGAACATGAATGAGTGTTGGACTTTGTCAAAGGCTTCTCTGCATCAATTAAGATGATCATGTGGTTTTTACATTTCAGTCTATTAATATAGTGTATTACATTTACATATTTTCAAATATTGAACCATCCTTGCATCCTTTGGATGAATCCTGCCTGGTCATGGTGTATGATCTTCTGATGATTTGCTGTATTCTATTTGCCAGGATTTTGTTGAGTATTTTTGCCTCTATTTTCATGAGTGAGATTGGCCTGTAGTTCTCCTTTTTGGTTGCGTCTTTCCCTGGTTTTGGAATCAGTATTATACTTGCCTCTAGAAATGATGTTGGGAGGACTGTTTCCTTTTCAACTTCAGTGAGGAGTTTGTGGAGTGTGGGGATTATGTCTTCTATAAATTTCTTGAAAAATTCAGCTGTGAATCCATCAGGACCTGGACTTTTCTTGGACGGTAGGGTTTTTATTACATTTCATATTTCGTTGGCTGTTAAAAAATATGGAATGCTTCACGAATTTGCATGTCATCCTTTCGCAGGGGCCATGCTAATCTGTGTATCATTCCAATTTTAGTATAGGTTCTGCCAAAGCAAGCACTTCTGTATGTTTGGCAGAATTAACCAGTGAAGCCATTAAATTCTGCCTTTGATTCTTTTTTTTCTTGGATGGGATTTAAAATAAATAAATAAATTGTTTATTTATTTATATTTGGTATAAGGTCTCACCACACAGCTTGGACTCATAGTAATCCTCCTGCCTCACCTCCCCCAGTGCTGGGATTACAGGCCTGCACCACCAGGTTCAGTTTTAGTGGCTGTCTCAAGCAGGGCCAGGACAGCATGCAATTCTTGGGCTGGAGCTATGGTCCTTGTGCCTTCGAGGCAGACAATTAGACTGCTGAGGCTTTTCCACAACCCTGGATGGAATTTTTTAAGCATGCTTTATAGTCAAAACGAAATGAATTGAAATCTTTATACTCACCGTGTATTTTTATTTCATTTTTTTGGCCAAACCAGGGACTGAACTCAGCCTCTTGCACTTGCCAAGGAAGCACATATTCCACTGAGCCATCTCCCTGGCATACTAACCACCTAAATAACTTAATCTACTTCAATTTGCTGTTTCCATGTCTTCCTCAATAAACAAGGGATAACACTGGTGCAATAAATCTTTTGGGGAAATCTTTTCAACCTGTGACTTCTTGACAACAGTTGCTTTTTCCTCCTTCTCAGGGGGTAAAATGTTTGTTTTCAGTGAGACTTCCTTCATGGCCAGAACTGCATGAGAGAAATGGTCCCTGGCTCATCTTGGGATAATGAGATTCTTTCTTGGGAATTTAGAATTGGGACATTACATTGGAAGCCTATGGATCTGGGTGCGGTACCTGCCCTGTGAGGCCCGGCACATGAGGCTGGTGCCACAGCATGTGAAGAACTTACCCAGGGTCAAAGAATACTGCATAGAAACCTTACGGCCTTACCATTGCACTGCAGGTTCCAAGAGAGGAATACAATGGCCGAGGGAAAAACGGGACCTTCATGTGTGGTTTCAATGTGAGGAGAGTGTTGGCAGCGTTGTCTTGGGAACACTTCCGTCAGGGTGTGGTGATTCCGTTGTCCATCTGTCTCAGTTTTGAGCACAGTCAAGTGCTCTTTGAAAACTTCCATTGGGCCCAGCATTTCTGACATTGTTAGAAAATATCCTCCCATGTACAATCCCTATGAAGAGGGTAACCATTTTATACTGACACATGGGGCCCAGCATTTCTGACATTGTTAGAAAATATCCTCCCATGTACAATCCCTATGAAGAGGGTAACCATTTTATACTGACACATGTACTCAGAAAAAAATTTTTTAAAAAGTTTTAAAGTATAAGAGAAAAAACTATGTGTAAAATTAACTAACAAATGTGGATAGGCTAACTAGGATTAGTGATCAAGTGATCATATAGTTTTCACTTAAAAGGGATTCCTGACATTCTGTTGGTATAAGAAAGGCGGCAATTATAATCTTAAACCCATAACAAGTGCTTAGGTCTTCTAGTGACATGTACCAGCTTTTGTAGCTTGAAAGAGCAAAGGTTAGTGTTCTACTATAGATTCATCACTCAGCCTCAATATGGTATTAGAAAAAGCAAAGGAAAAAATGATTCCCCAAAGTGCCTCTCTGTGAGTTAATGTTGCTCCATGTCTGGGCTAAGAGGTTATTTGCTTGTTATATGCATAGAGAAAGAGGAAAAGAGCAGATTTGTCGAGAGAGATCAATGAAGCTGATATCTAAAGCAGCATAGGGAAAAGAGTTAGTTACATGAACTCTCCAAGCTCACGGGCAGGACAATTCCATGGCTCTCCTCCCCAAACTCTTGCTTACTTAGCTTTTCAAGGGAAAATGATAATTTCTATAAGTGGACTCACTAGATAAGTGTCAGAAATAAAAAGCCTGAAAAGCTTTTATGGAAAGAGGCAGAAAGCACAAAATTATATTTTGGCTCTGTCCAAAGCCTCTTTATAAGGCACTTTCTCTGCAAGACTGTAATTACAGCAGGGTTTGGCCTGAGTTGCAGCGAATCATTTAAAAAAGCAATTATTGCCAGCAACCCTTATTCTCTAGCTGAAAGTTGAATGGGAAATTTAATAGTATTATGAGAATTTTTGCCTAACAAACTAGTTCTAAGAAACATTATAAATTGAATGTGTATTTATTTTTTTTTAAAGACAAGGTTATCTTAATTGAGTTTTTCATGACTGTGTTCCACTGGTTACACAAGAAATGAAAATGTAAGAGAGATGTGCAGGGAAGCAAGCACTCGCCTGTGTGAGAGGAAATGTTTCTCTCTTTGCTTTGCCTTGACCTTCGTCCTGCATCATTTAGATGCCGCATAGCATTCAGGATGAGACACTGCCCAGAGGATTGCTTAGGCTCTGTTATCGATTGGCACTAGAATAGGTACAAAGTTCAGAATAATGACCAGAGAGCACTATGGAAATGAATGTTTGCAGCCAGTGCAACAATGGATGGCAAAGACTATCTCTCACTATATGAACAACATCCGGAAAAGCAACTGAGAGTACCAGTGGGAATACCATTGATCAATTAAGAACTATATGCAACAGTAACAGAGCAAGAGTTGCTCACAATATTCAATAAACCCTTTCAACTTACATTCCCAGTGCCAAGCTAATTTCACAGATGAAGAAAATTGTGGTAAAGCTAATAAGGGTGTTCAAAGCCATACTATACTGTTAGTAGGTCACATTGTAAATATTGAATGAGGGCTTGGTATTCTGTGAAGCCTGTAGTCTTAACCAGTCTAAAGCCTCTTAGCTTTATGGTATTAACAATATTAATATGATATTTCCTTGAGTCATATTGTTTGTGAATATAATAAATGTCTCAATGTTTACAAAGACAATGTTTTAATTAGGAGACTATTTATAATGACATACACATTCTTTTGTAACAATTCCCTCTTGACTAACAGTGTTCAGTGAATGATTAATTTGAATTTAATTCTTTCAATAATTAGAAAAATTTGCAAACTTAAGTTATTAACCCTTCAGAAGAGAACCTTAATGATATTATTACACTGTAACATAGGCAGTCGAGCTTAACCTCGCTACCTGTCTGAATGTCAAACATCTTAGACATAACATAGAACAGGTACTTTTCATCAAGTATTGATACATTAAACTTTAAATCCCTACAGAATGTGAAGAGAAAATAAAAAAAATTAAAAATATTCAAAAATGGGAATAAACATTACATATTTTTACACAGAAATTTAGAAATCTAACCATATACAACATTGTAGCAGGACAGTCCTATGACATTTTTCTTCTCTCTTTTTCATTTATTATGCTTTTTTAAAACAAACATTTACTTGAGAGACAGTATAGCAATAATTGATATGATGAGCAGTGCATATTTAGAAGGCCAGAATGACAGGCATTCGAAGCATAAACCATTTTACACTAATTTTTAATGATACTGTTGAAAACACAAAAGGATCTTTCAGTATTCCTTCACTGAGAAGTGACAGAAACCTATTTTTAACCATTTCAATGAAAAAGGGAATTAACTGGAAAGACACTGGCTTTGATCTGTAGAACACTCCGTAAAATTCTGAAGGCTGCTATGTTGGCCTTCTTTTAAAAAAATCTTTTTTCATTGATTCTTTCTTCCTCCAAAATGTACAAATTAGCTATCAAATGGCCCTGAGATTTATCCTAGAAGTTCCAAGTGTCTTTGAACCAGATATCTCTTCTCAGTGCTCCTAGTAGAAAAATCCAAGTAAAGACAACAGTTTGGCCCAGAGGAAAGAATAATTCCAGAGGCTTAGACCAATATTTAATCATTTTGAAGTTGTCAAAAGAGATGATTTATAAGTATTAGAAGGAAAAACATCCTACTATATTATGTACAATCTAGTATTTAGTTTAATATAATAGTTAGAATTTTTAGCATAAGTGAAATTCCAAAAATACTCTTGCCTGATAAAGTGTGTGGTGTACAGATAAAGTTGTTGCTCTTAAATCATATCTAGACATTACATTTATCAAAATCCTGAGGTTTAATTGTTATATTTTCCTCTATCTGAAATCTAATTGGGGCTTAAAAAGATGCTGCAAATTTGGGGACAATGATAAATATAGCAATCTCTAATAATAGTCCAGAGATAAAATATTAGTCAGTGTAAAAATCCTGTGAGAAAAAGGGAGAAGCACAGAGTGATATGCAGAGGCCCTGGCCACACACCAACATAATGTGCTTCAGTGGGTGGAAATAGAAATGTGCTTTCATGTGTTATCTTCTTGTTAACAGTGTTTCTTGTCCAACCTATGGGGTTGGCCTAGAGTCTTCGGCTCTGTGATTCACTCATGTGGTATTGTCCTGGGCCACTCCTTAGCAATGTGCTGCAGGAAGAAGAAATCCTGTGCCCTAGCTGAATCTTTAGTGTGCTTGAATGTCCCTGGGAATTGCCTGAGGGGATGCACAATCCAATGGTTTTCATGATGTTTAGAATTTCCCTAGCTATAAATATTTTTTAAGTACCTGTCAGCTATTTGACAGTTTCATTTTCTAAAGATTGCAGGACTGATGCCTGAAAGGATGTCTGATCATTATCTTCGAGCCAGGACCCAGCCTTCTTGATGGCTTATCAATAGGCCTGGCATTCCATCCATCCTCTTTGGTTGCAGATGAATGGTTTCTGTCTGGGCTCTTCTCTTAGAGGAAAGTGAAAGGCAGGACAGGATGATAAGGCCAGGGTAATCCTCTTCCAGCCCAGAGCACACCCAAGATGCTGACGCTGCATGAGCATACTTATCTGTGGTGAGTGGGCAAGAATCCACTCTCTCCATGATTCTCACCAGTGAGTTTTTGCTCATACTGATTTTATCATGGGATAGAAAACTTGGTTTTGCATCCCTATACATCATTTCACTGTATGACCTTTATAGGCTGGCATTGCTGAGGCCAGCTACAAAGCATTTTTATATAAAGGAGCATACAATTTTATTTTTGCTTTCAGATACATCAATTTATCTGCTTGTTGTAGAAGCTTACTGAAGACTAAAGACCTGAGCTTATAATATAATGCTTCCTGTGTTCCCTACAAGTAAATGATGTTCTGGTTTTGTTAAGCACAAAGTTGAAATCCCAAGATGATAGAAGAAAACTATGATCAGATGCTCTATCATCTTTCAGTAAAATGTGTCCAGAATACTGGCTGACGATGGTGGAGGAAAGATGACATAGGTGAACAAGGCTCTTCTATCTTGTCTTGAGAAAACCAACTCCATCTTTAACCTCTCCAAACTTGAGTCTTCCCTTTTGGTACCATTTCTTGTTATTCATAAGGGTTTGTTTGTTTGTTTGTTTTTGTCTTTTAATGTAAAGTGTAAACAGCTCCACTATATCTAACTTAAGCAAATAAACACTGTCATTTTAAGAGCATCAAATAGAAGAATCTAGCTATATTACAGACAGGAATGAGGGATATGATGTTACTTTGTATCTTTTGGACTATCTCTGCACTACTATTTTCTACAGAACATCTTACTCTTGTGTTTATTCATTGTTAACAAATGAGCTATTGGGTGGAGTTATATTCTTACAACTTCTTACTTATAAGGGGAGAAGAAAATTTCTCTGTTGGTAGATCCAGTGTTAAATTCTTTTCTAATTCTATCTATTTTTGTTTAATTTAATTGTGAAACATAAAAGCAAAAGCAAGAACAAAAATCAGAAACAAAGACAGAAAGAGGGCAGCATACAACAGTACATATGTTACAGATTTTCAAACCAATCATAGCTGATTCTAGTGTTAAATTCTACAACAAGCCTTCTAGATTGCATAGTTGGGTTATGTGGACATCCTGCAGGCAACTCTGTGACCTAAGGGATGTTCCACTGTGATTGACCAGAGCTCGATCACAAACTAATTCTTGCTATCAAATGATAGGATCTGTTCACAGGAGAAGAAAGGTGTAAAGAAATAAAAACAAGAAGAAAAATAATTGGGATGCACTGTCACGATTGTTGCAGTTCACTTGGGTGCATCCTGCCCCAGGAGGACAGAAGACAGAGTGGGGAAAACCATCTTATGCATCTTAACTAGACTACAAAACTTCTGAGGTCAGAGACTGGGCCATATTTGCCTTTGTATTCATATAACTCAGCACAGGAACTTTGAAGAGGGTGGATAGTTATAAAATTATTTTATCTAGGAAGAAAAGAAAACAGAAGGAAAGCAAGAAGTGAGACTCTACTCTGGGAATGATTTAGCTTCTCCCTAGGGAAGATACATTCTGGGACAGGGGATGGACACAGGGATGAGGCTGCAGCATTGGTCAGCAGACTCCGCAGCGGGGGGATAAAAGGGGAACACATGACCCACTGCAAATCATAGAATTTCACCCATTTCCTTTAATGTCAACTATGCCAGTAACCACTCTGCGACTGCCAGGTAGACCTTGGCATGCCATCCATAAAATCCTCTCTGAAATCCTGTAGCACACTCCTGGTTTGACACATTCAAAACTCTTCCTTATTTTTTTACAGTCACTACTGTATCAAAGTAATTTAAAAATTGAAGATCCATCTGGCAGACCTACTCCAGGAGGTCGCTCTGGCCTCATGATGTAATTTTTTCCAAAATTTAAGACATGCTGATTGGGTCAGTGTTGGAACTGGTAAGGCCAGAAACATTGAAGGCACCAAACAAAATCACTATAGGCCTTTGGAAAGGAAGTGGTGTCCTATGCATAAACAGTGAATTAAGTAGCAAGTGTAAAGTGAGACCACCAGGCTTTCCATGAAAGAAGCTGCACCCTGTAACAGAAATAAGGAGAAGGGAATGGAGAGAAATACCTGGCTCCACACATGGACCTACAGTTTATCTTTTCATTCACATCCATTCAGAGATATTTCAACATAGCTGACATTTTTTTCCCAAGGGAAGTATAACATCTTTTTAACAGAGACCATGGGAAGTCATCAATGTGTTCTTGGTGCTGTCATAAAATAAGAGGTAAAAACAACACAAACAAGTCACAGCAAAAAAACTAAAAAGTCACTAGGAAAAGGGACATAAAGCATGGTGCTATAAATAGACATGGATAAAACTGATTTGCAACCTCCTGTTCTAGAGACAGGGAGTGGGCGCCTGCTTCACCTCTTTTGGGTGGGGCTGCAGTAGGAGGGGGAAGCAGGGAGGTGCTCAGGAAGCTGCAGGTGCAGGAAGCCTGTATATATGCATGGCATTGACAAAGATCTCATGACAGACGAGGCTTTTAGGGGACTGCAGACAATGTCCTTTGTGAGGTAGACTGAGTGAGTCAGTCTTCCTTCATTGAGTTTCAACTTCTGACACATACAACTTACAGGAAGAAAGGTTTAGTTGAGCTCTTGGTTGTAGGGAATTCAGTCCAGCATGGTACAAAAGTAAAAATATGATGACAGAAGGACAAACAGAAAGAAGATGTTCAGTTCTTGGCAGGTAGAAAGGAGAGGAGAAGAGCAGCAGATAGGAAGGGGTATGGAGCCCCACGTGGTACCAAAGTGGCCTTCTCCTGGCTCCCCCTCCAGAGCCTCCCCAGAGAGTGCTGCAGTAACTCCTTTGGCAGACCCCAGGCCAATCAAGTTGTCACGACCAAGGTTAACAGTCACATTCAATATGTACTTTTTGATTAAATATATGATCACTGTCAAATGTGTACAGGTTTGTCCAGAGATAAAGAGAAAGCATTCTAGGTGAGAGGAAATGGAGGTTGCAAAGACTTAGAGGCACAGAAGTGCCCGGTATGGCTGAATAGAAGGTGACATTGCGATCTTGGGTAAGTGTCTTCCTCGGAAGGTCAGTGTTTCTTCATTAGCTTTTGATATCTATCATGAGATTCAGTCTAACTATAACCACAACACATGGCAATAGGCCAAATGCCTGGCAGTTCACTAAATGTTATTATTATTTTTCTCCACCTTAGTTAATTACTGCCAATACTACTACTGATATTGAACTCTTAGGTTGAGAGGGCTGAAATAACCTACATAAGGTCACATTGCCAGGAAGGAGTGGCCCAGCGATTGAAGAGCTGCTATGTCACCCAGCGACTCAGATGCTATTTTCAAAGTGCAGGTTGGATCCTGTGGAATGGTAAGAGAGACCATCGTGGGTTCTCTAGAGAGAGGACACCCACCTCTGCCTCCTGGGTTCAGGACTCACATTGCACTGCTTTTCAAATTGTTTTGGAATTTTTCAAAAGAGATGGCTGAGATAAAACAGTGTTGAAATTCATGGCAAGAGAATGTCAATTACTTTCCTTGGAGCTGCAGGGGCTTCACTTTCTCCACTTAGCTTCTAAGCCACTATTAAAAGCAAACATGTGTGTTGACTGTTCTGCATGAACTTTCTCAAGTGGCAAATGAAACCTGATTATCCATTCCTTCCACACTGATACAGCTACCTGGGCACCAGGAGAGAAACTGGGCTTTTTCTTATAAAAGTCTTATTCACTCACAATGTTGCAGAACTCCAGCACCGTTTCCTGGAGACAGATGGCCCAGCTCTCAGCAGCAGCTCTTGGAAGGGAAAGTGGCAGGGCTCATGCGAGTCTATTCCAGTCTCTGATTCACCGTGTCACTCCCCTACCTTCTAGAACAGGGTGCAGGAAAGGATCTCTCTCAGCATTTGGTAAAGACCACAACACAGCAGGAATAAGGCACTGAGAGTTCTGTTCCATCTGAGGTCTCTCTGTGAAATCATGTTGAGAGACGTCATGGAGCTTTTGCCTCTCTCTTACCTCTGGAGTCAAAAGAAAAGTACAAGACAATGGGCTTGGGAGCAGGGCACAGAAGGGATGCCTGAGATATCACTATGTTAGCCTAACATGAAAAACCTTCAGCTTTCTTCTTTCTCCTGTTTCTACAATGCAGCCCTGAGCCATTTCCACAGTCCCACCCATCAATGTGCTTGGTATCACCTGTCCTCACTGGAAGAGACCTCTGCTCTAATAATCTACCCACTGGGTTTCCAGCTCCTGGAGGACCAATGGCAATGCCTACTTATTATCAGGGTTTGCCTTGCACATACTTCAGAAATGAAGTATTTAATTAATTACTTTTGGGGGGTACATTTTAAATATACATAATGGTCACATTAATCACAGGGACTTCGTGCCTATGCATGACTTATCCACTTTCTCTTTTCTTATTTTTGTTTTCCCTTTCAATCTTTCTTACCCTTGTCATTTACAAAAGCTTCACTTTCATTTCTCCTTTTTTTCCTTTCTTCCTTCCTTTCCCCATCTCTTTCCCTTATTTCTCTTCCCAACTGAGCATTTTCTTCCTATTTTTTAAAATTATTTATTTTTTATTTTATTGAAGTACAAATATCAATGAGACAGTTTTAAGAGACCTGGACAAGATGGATTCGTAAATTAATACATCGCAAACTGTTTTCATAATGTTTTGGTATAGTACAAGGTGAATACATGATATTATACTAACAGACACTATTATAGCAGGTTCTCTTATCAGTAAATTAAGAGAGTGTAGCTGTTTATGTATCTTAATTTTCATACCTGAATTATATCACAGATTCAAAAATTAATACTTTCTACCTTGTTATTTTCCTAGTGGTTGTCCATAGTACTAGAAGCTGATATCATATCCTGTCCAACCACCATTAGTGCAAATCTTGCCTCTCATAGAATTATGTAGAAGCACAGTGTTATCTATCCCAACTGTACTATCTATACACACACATCATGATTCTTCCTTTCTATACCCCTTCCTTTGTCTACACCTGTCAAAGATGGGCACTCCATTGTCATTCAACCAATTTAGTTGCCTGAACTCGACACCACAATCCAACACAGTCCAGCATTCCACAACAATAGTGAGTTATCTGAAGAAGTTGTTGACTGTAGCCATTTACAGCTCAACTTATTATTATGGCTCTGCATGATATACCTCATTTTTGTACTTTTCTGCTGGATGGTTAAGACCTAGATAGAGCAAGACCTATATACCAAAGCATATAGTTTGTGTTTCTGATGAGGTCAGTGAAGTCCTCTCAGGGTTTATCTTGTAATCCTGTACCTTATTCTGTAGATCCTTTGTCTGTGTCATCCATGTGGATGAGTCACTGATTCTTGCTTGAGCTGTACTTGCTTCCAGCAATGTGTGATGTCATTTGCTATCCTCTCCAAAGGGCACCCTGGGTGTTTACCCTGATCCTCCAAAGCTGTGATCTGAATAGGCCTCTCCCCCTTTTTTAAGGAAAAGCTGACTATAACACACCATGACTGTAGACGTTCCAGGGTCTCCCTCCAGTCCTCCCTTTTTCTCTCTAGCCAAACTCACCCTCTGCCATCTGAGTTTCTTCCTATTTTATAATATGTAGTATATATTCTGACACATACATACACTTTCAGTATCTCATATCGGAGAAAGAATGTGATATTTACATATATGTGTTTGATTTATTTCACTTAGCAATATGGTCTTAAGATCTATCCATTGAGCTATAAATGCATCAAGTTTATCATTATTTATGGCTGTGTAGTACTCTGTGGTACAAAGAACAATATCTTATTTATCCATCAATTGGTAGGTGGGCATTTGGGCTATTTCCAAGATTTAGCTATTACAAATAGTGCTGCTATAAATATAGGTGTGCACACATTGCTGTGCTATGATGATTTTAATTATTTTGGGAAGCTACTAAGAAGGGGAATAACTGGGTCAATTGATCCTCTAGTTTTAGTTTTTGAAGAATATTTACACTGTTTTCTAGAGTGATTTGCTAGACTACACTCACACTAACAGTAGAGAAGTGTTTCTTGTTCCTCACATCCTAGCCATCCTTTGTTATTGATTAATTTTTTAATAATTATCATTGTTGGAGTAAGATGGAATCTCAGTGCTGTTTCAATTTGCATCCCAAAATTATTACACAAATTTAATGCAACATTGATCAAAATGCCAATAGCATATCTTTAAGAACTAGCGAAAACAATCCTAAAAGTTATTATGAAAAAGAAGAGACTTGGAATATTAAAAACAATTCTGGGCAACAATGGTAAGAAAATACACTGACTGTCACAAGCCACAGGCAAAAACTCAACCCATGACCTCATAAGAAACATAAAGTACATGTGTTGGTATATAGGTCTTGCTCTGTCTAGGTCTTAACCATCCAGCAGATATGTATAAAAGTGAAGTACACACTGTGGGGCCATAATAATAAGTTGAGCTGTAAATTACTATGGTCGACAACTTCTTCGGATAACTCACTATTGTTGTGGACTGTGTTGGATTGTGTTGTTGAGTTCAGGCACCTAAAACAGGTGAATGACAATGGAGTGCCCATCTTTGACAGATGTAGACAAAGGAAGGGGTATGGAAAGGAAGAATCATGATGTGTGTGTATGGACAGTACAGTTGGGACAGATAACACCGTGCTTCTACATAATTCTATGAGAGGCAAGATTTGCACTAATGGTGGTTGGACAGGATATTATGTCGGCTTCTAGTACTATGAACAACCACCAGGAAAATAAGGTAGAAAGTATTAATTATTGAATCTTTGATGTAATTCAGGTAAAAAAAAAAAAGATACGCTAACAGCTACACTTTCTTAATTTACTGATAAGAGACATACGGTATAGTAATGTCTGTAAGTATAATATCATGTATGCACCTTCTATGATACCAAAACATTATGAAAACAGTTTGCAATGCATTAACTTATCAAATCCATCTTGTCAAGGTCTCTTAAAACTGTCTCACTGATATTTGTACTTCAATAAAACAAAAATTAAAAAAAATTATTTATGATAAAAAAACTTGACCCATGTCCATCACCATGCACTAAACTAAAATCAAAACATACCAAAGATCTAAATATTAAAAATGAAACATTAGATCTGCTGACAAAGAGAATAGGCACAACTCTGGGAGACATATATGTAGGAGAGAATTTGTAATGAAAACCTAGACCACAAGGAAATATTATGAAGAATCAACAAATGGGATTTAATCTTATTATAAAAGCTATTACACAACAAAAGAAATCAACAGAGTGAAGAAGCAACCCACTGAGTGGGGAAAGAAGTTACCAGCTGCTCCTCAGACAAGGAACTAATATCTAGAATATATAAAGTACTTAAAAACATCGGAACCCTGGAACCTGAAGACCCAATCCAAAGACAGGCATCTGAAGTGAATAGGTACTCCTCAGATGTAGAAGTAGAAATGGTAAATAAATGTATGAAAAATGTTCAACATCACAAGTCATTCGAGAAAATTAACTTTTTTCATTTTAAAGAGAGAAAAGAACCACTATAAATGATACAGAATTTCAAAACAAAATGACAAGAAGTTAACAACTGTTATTACATTGCATATTGTTATCTGCAAAGTAGTTGCTCAGATTACACGGAATAGGAATGGAAAATAGATCACACAATACAAACGCTAACTGTTACATGAATTATGAAATGAACTTTTGAAAGTTGATGTGAGTAAAACAGGATTTCTGAGTTGCCCTTAGTAAACTGGTATATGTCACAGTCAACTATATCCACACAGAGAAGCAGACTTGGTCTTGTGCCTTGAAGTAGGCACAGTCTTCCCTCAAATGGAGCTTTTTCTTTTACCCCTCTGACTTCGGGTAAATAATCTGTCTTCTTCTTCTGTGTTCATGTATTAATGTATTTATTTATTTATTTATTTATTTATTTATTTATTTATTTATTTAGTGTTTTAGGGAAGGGTCTACAGGGTATTTAAGGTCTCACTACTAGATTGGACTTGCAGTGATTCTTCTGTTTACAGCCTCCCAAGTGCTGGGGTTACAGCCATGTGTCACCTCACCCAGTCTCAATTTCTGTCTCAGTGTGCCCTGAGAGTGGGGCCAGCATGGGAGACCTGGGGATCGAACCCCCAGCCTCTGAGCCTGCTTTCAGGTGCTTGAATCTGCTGAACTATTTGGCCGGCCCTGTCTTCCTTTTTTTACAATATGGGGCTGATGTGATGACTGGATGAAGTAATCTGTCTCAGGCATATAGTAGTTGTTCCAGCCAAATAGTTTTCCATAGCTGGGCATAATGACAAATGCTTTTTAATGAACAGTTCACCTATGGCCCTTTCTGCAGATGCTGCCTGAAAGCTTAGGTCTGAATCCTACATCTTACTGGCCTCTGTTTCTAATGCTATTCTCAGACTTGCTAGTGTTCATTTCCTTTCCTATAATAATAGACTTTGAAAAACTGACATGTTTAGTGTAAGCAGCTTCATATTGCTTTTGAAAATTTCATTTGCATGGAACATCAGGCTCATGATTACTGCTTAATCCATTTTATTAGTTGATCCCTATTTTAAAGTGTTACATAATCTTGCCTAAAGCCAAAGTGTTGCTTTCATTTGATTGTTTCAGCACTGGCCAAAATACCACAGCAGATTGAAATGCCTGCTTAGGCAGAAGCAGAGGCCAGTGGCCAGGAGTTTGATCCCCAGGCCTGCTGTGTTGGCCCTGTCCCCGGGGCATCCTGAGATAGAAATGGAGACTGGGCATGGTGGAGTGCACCTGTAATCCCAGCACGTGGGAGGTTGTAAACAGGAGGATCACTACAAGTTGATCTATGCAGTGAGATCTGTAGATCATGTATACCCTGTGCTAAATAGAAAAAAAAAATCATTTCATTGTTTTAATAAAGGGAACACTTGGCTGGGAACAGGGGTTGTAAGGGGCTGGTCTCATATTCTTGTCATATGTAAGTACAGGCCTGTAAGAGCCACAGTATGAGCTGGACAACATTCCCATGCTGCAACCCAGCAGTGTTGCAACACTCCTGTCTTCAGCATTAGACTATAAAATAGAGAGCCTCCAGACCTCTATTTTGGTGGGTAAGCATGTGACCTTAAAATCTGTCATCTATTTCTTCTTAGAAATGCTTTTACTTAAAGGCATGTGTTTGTGTTCAATAATCCAAACTGGTAGAATTTTAGATAATTTTTTTTCTGAATAGTGCAGATTATGAATCACTGTACATGCAAGGGTAAAACCAAAATTTCCCTTTGTTTAACAAACATTCCCCCTGCAGTTACATATCAATATAATGAAGGGAATTTTTCAGTGGTTATATTTCTAATACTGTAAAATACTTGTTAATACTTTTCATAATATGACACCAACTACTCATCATTGTGTGGATTTTGCTATCTCCTGATGCTACCCCATTTAAGCAAGTGGGATGAGATGAAAGCAAGGGAAGACTTCCCTATGGATTCTGGGAGGCCGTGTGTCTCCACTGGAGCAATCCACAAAGGATGAACGAACTTGTCTCACGTGATGCTGAGTACTCATTCACCTCTCTGACCGTCAGCTTTTATCCCAATAGAATAAAATAGTGTTGCCTTCTTAGCAAGTACAAAGCACATTAAATGGGCTTATGTACCTAAAATGATTAGTGCAGTGCCTGGTGCATTGGAAACAAAAGTTAATTATTTTTAGGTTACTGAGGTCCTGATGTTTTGCCAACAATGACAAGTTTCATAAAGCTTCAAGGTACCAAGGTACAGCATGAAGTAGTTGAATTTGGGGCAGGGGTTGCTGGGGATTGAATCCACAGTCTTTGCCCTGAGCTGTATCCCCGGGCTTTTTAATTAAATTTTATTATTTTCTTTTAAAAATTGAGGCAGAGTCATATGAAGACACTGAGCTGCTCAGGCTGGGCTTCTGATTCTCATGATTCACCTTGTCAGTGTTTAACCTTTATTTCTAATGTGAGAGAGCATTTTCCAGGCTAGGCAGATAGCTCAGCATATTAAAGTGCCTGCTTAGGCAGAAGCAGCAACCGGGTTCAATCCCGGCCTGCCATGTCATCCCCACTCCTTGGGTGAGCTGAGAGAGTGATTGAGACCAGGTATGGTGGCACATGCGTGTAATCCCAGCTGTTCGGGAGGCTGAACACGGGAAGATCACTATGAGTTGAATCTGAGTGTTGAGACCCTGTAGACCCTTATTAAAACATACAAAAGAAAAAGAAAAAGGAAAAGAGAGCATTTTCTGTATTCACATTATCTTTTCTTTGCTCTCCTATTTCCATTAGATAAAATGCTTTCTGGCCTCACAGTAGAACAGCAGACTGGTTTCCCTACTGAGCCAGTGTGAGGGAAAGAGAGGCAACTACGTCCCAGGCTTTACCCTGGTCACTCCTACATGTTTATGCATCTTATTCCATTTGGTCTGCTATTCTACAACACGAAATAAGTGACTTACCAATAATAGAAATTTTCCTCTCACTTCTGGATTCTAGAAGACTAGGATCTAGGTGTGAGAAATTTGTTGTGTGGTGAGGGCTGCTTTTTGGTTTGCAGATGGTGTATTCTTTCTGTGCCCTTATGTGGAAGAGGAGACTACGTACTTCTTTCATAAAGACACTACATTCTTGAGGGCTCTGTGGTGTGATATACATCATACCTGGAAGACCCCACTGCCTCATACACTCACTGGTGGTGGTGGTAGTGGTGGTGGTGTTGGTGTTGGTGGTGGTATTGGTGGCAGTGGTAGTGGTGATAGGGGTGGCAGTGGTGATGGTGGTAGTGGTGGTGGTGATGGTGGTGGATTAGCACATGAATCCGAAGGGACATAAACCTGCAGACCAGAGCCTTCTCACATCCTCTCTGTCACCCAGTTGTACCTATTCTGTAAAGAGTCTGATGTATACTCAGAAGGTTTTAACTCCTGGGAGATGGGGAGCTCCCCTCATTAATTTCTAATTTTTCAGTCCCTGTTCCTATGCTCATTCATGCCAACCATATATTTGGCTGAAATTCACAATGGTTTTTATTTGTTTGGGCTTTTTTTGGCTTTGGTTTTTAATGGCATCTCTCTCATGGGGCCATACTCATATTTTACCAGTCGTTAAACAGTATAAATACTGAGCGATTAGGTATTCAGGAAGGGTTGAGCCAAGCGTGTTTTATCCTCATGTAGTTAATACTGCTGCTTCCCTTTGCAGAACAGGACAGCGACATTCAGAGGAGACTGGCACAGCCCCACATTCCTTCAGCATGTGAAAGGGAGCAGGGAGCTGTTTTATTTATTCTGCAACCCAAGTGCTTTCTCTATTTTCCGTTGCCAGCTAAAGACCTTTAATGTTTTCAACAGTCTGGTATTGAATATTGGGAGCATTTTTAAACTCAGTTTTTGTTTTCAAATTCCACATCCTACAGGCAAGGAAAGCCAGCTGGATCTGTGCATGGCATCTAGTTCGTATCTTATCATCTGTCAGTCAGTCAAATATAAAGCTTGCGAGGTGATTTTGGGCAAAATGCATCCTAGTTTAACAATTGTAAGGCATTGACATACAAGTGGGAAGACCATAGAATCAGTGATCTAAGCAGAGTTAACCTTCGCCTCTAATTATAACTCTATGCTTAAAAATTTGTTTGCATACAGGGTTAGAAACACAAGCTGGACACATATTTTACACAATTTTTTGTGGAATTAATGTCTCTGTTCCCTTAAATTCACATGTTGAAGCCCTAACACCAGAGTGGCCATCCATGGAGATGGGGCCCTAGGGACACACTCAAGTAACTCAAGTGTGTGACTCAGTTGTGCTCATAAGCACGATCCTCTAGGATTCGTATACTGACCAGAAATCCACGAATCTCTCCCTCCACCACTAACTTCCCTCTCTCTCTTCATCTGCATACACCAAAAAAAGGCCTCTGAGGGCCCTGCGGGAAAATTACCACCTGTGATTGAGAAAGAGAAGCCTCAGCAGCCCTGGTGGCACTGTGACTTTTAACTAGCGGCCTGCACAACTGTGGGATGATAACTTATTGTTTGAAACCTTGTGTTTGTGATGCTTTGTCAACCAACTTTTCGCAAAGGAAGCACCAAGGCCAGACCAAGTTGTATTGATCTATAATATAGACACAGGCTGTATTAATCCGTTGGAATATGATCATCAAATATCTTAGACTTAATATGTCAAAAGTTTTTTAACTTTAATTTTATTTCATGAACATGTCAATAGAGTTTGTGTGATCCTTAACACATACATAGAGTGTATACTGATCAAGTCAGAATAAGTAGTGTTACCATCTCGGTATCATTTGTATTTTTGTTAGAATTTTTCTTAAAAATATAGGATAGTTCATGAATTTGCAAGGGACCATGCTCATCTCTGTATCATTCCACCTGTTCACTCTTGCTGCTGAAACAAGAGCTATCATTTGTTTTATTTTATTTATTTTTAATGTATTTGGTTGTTATAGGGTTTCACCGCATAGCTCAGATTCATGATGAT
Organism: Ctenomys sociabilis; assembly: GCA_004027165.1. Taxonomy (NCBI): domain Eukaryota; kingdom Metazoa; phylum Chordata; class Mammalia; order Rodentia; family Ctenomyidae; genus Ctenomys; species Ctenomys sociabilis. The sequence continues at coordinate 71,079 of PVKA01002648.1, forward strand.
CCTCCCATTTTCAGCCTCTCCAGGGCTGCAATTATAGGTGTGCACCACTATGCCTGGACTCTGAGCTGCTTAGCTTTCCTGGAGGTGGAGCCGGTGGAGCATGTGGGCATCAAAGCACAGTCCCTTCTCTCTGCCTAAGCAGATGCTTTAGTCTACTGAGCTATCTCACCAGCCCTGTCATTAATTTTATACTTGGAGTCTAGGTAAGCATCTCTTATCTAGCTCTTCATATAATGTGGATAGCCCGCTATGTATGGCAGTAGCTACATGGTATTGCAGAGCCTTCCATCTCTCTGTGTCTAAGTACCAGCTAAGCAGCCTTCTGGGATCACCCCCCAACCTAACGCTCTTTGGAATCTCTCCTAACACTCCGCTACACTCCGGGCTTCCTCACCACAGGAAAGCACCCTGCTCCAGAGCTTGCATTTTTCAGTCTGGCTTATTTCACTCAACACAGAGACCTGATGTTCCATCTGTTTCACAGCAAATGATAAAATTTTGTTCTTCTTTGTGGCTAAACAATATCCTATTGTGTATGTGTCACGAAGTTTTCAAAAACTATTTATCTATTGTTTCAGAGGTTCCTGAGTTTGAAGTAATTTGTGAAAGATAGAAATTTCTTTCCCATAGTACCAGAGACTAGAAATTCAAGAGAAAGGCACCAGATTTCTTTGCCCAGGGCCTGTTTTTTCTCTGGGCTTTAACTTGGCAATGTGCACATCTCTCTCTGTCTGTCTCTGTCTGTCTCTGTCTGTCTATCTGTCTGTCTGTCTGTCTCTCTCTCTCTCTCCCCCGTGTGTTTCTGACTGCCTCCTCTGTTTCTCTGTCTCTCTCTGTCTCTTTCTGTTCTGTCTGTCTCTGTCTCTGTCTCTCTATCTTTCTCTCAGTGCCTCTGTGTGTGTGTTTCTGACTGTGTCTCTGTCTCTGTCTGTGCCTCTGTCTCTCTGTCTGTGTTTCTGTCTGTGTCTGTGTCTCTGTCTGTCTGTCCTGTGTGTGTGTGTGTCTGTCTTGTGCATTCACATGATCTCTCTCTTCCTCTCCCTCTCTTTCTTTGACTCTAGGAATCCAACCCAGAGTATTGCATTTACCTACATCTCAGGACTTTCATTAATTTTAATTTTGAGACAGTATATTCCTAATCTGCCCAGAATGGACCTAAACATTCAATCTTATTGTCTCAGACTCCCAGAGTGCTAGATTCCAGCTGTGTGCTACCAACTTTAATTTCTTTAACTTCTTTTATACAAGCATTAATCTTCATGATGGAAGGGCTGTCATTGTGCCTTGATCACTTCTTAGAATCCTCATCTTGTAACATTACAACATTAAGAATTAGTTTACAGGTGACTTTAGAGAGAGGACACCAAACATCAAATCATAACACTGGCTAAGAATGAATGATTATGAGAGTGCATATGGTTATATATTAAATAAATGTTGCCAATCAAAAAATGTTTAAAGGGCCCAACTTGTCCTGAGTTCAATCCCTGGTACCGCAAAAAAAAAAAAAAAAAAAAAAAAAAAAAAAAAAAAAAAAAAAGAAGTCCTAGTTCTCTAAGAAAATTTGAGAAATGCTTCTGAGAGCGCCAACTTCAGTTGAAATTTTCAGTATTCTTATTCTTCTTTGTCCATAAAAAAAATCACAGAAATGAATAAGAAGACAATTTCTATATTTGGGACTCTTGGGCTCTCTCCTGGTTTATAACGAGTATATATACTCAGTCCTGAGTGTAGAGAAGTAAAAGGATGCTTGAATCTCAGTCTTCCTTCAGATAAGACAGAAGGTCTGAGGAAGGGACATGGGAACAACACATTCTACAGCTTCTCAGGTCATCAGAATTCCCTCTCCCAGACTCTCTGCTGCCTGGCAATACCCTGACATTTCTGCCTGTAGGCCTTGGCCAGTACCTCTTCTTCTCCTGGGCCTTCTGCCTGTAGCGAAAAATGCTTGATGGCCTTCAGATTTCCTTTTTGACATTTTTGATACATATTGCTCACAGATTTTGATTTTTCTTTTCCTTGTCCTAAAGACCCAGCTCATTGTGAAGATAAAGTGCAGTTTCTTCACTTTGCATAGAGAGATCATTGTACGCTCTTCCATTCCTGGTTCCTGGTGTGGATCTGCACTCGCAGCACACCAGAGGACATAGATAATTATTTGACTTTAGGTGCCTGAGCTGAGCTCTCTCAGTCTTTTGACTCAACTATCAAGAACTCTTCCTAGTCTGACATTGAGGAATCCAACATGAATGAAACCTTGTGCATGAACACGTAAATGTATAGTTGGATAACTTCAACCAAACATTTAGAATATTGTTGTATTAAAATGATACCAAAATGTACACATTTCACAACAGAAGAAACACAAATATTCTTGGATGCTGATAGCAAGACATGCTGATGAACTTCTGCAGGGAGCTGTTGGTTCTCAGCTTAAAGCAAGGGGGTCTGTGAGAGGAAGATTCTCCAGGCCCAAAAAGTGAGGGGACAGGGACAGCAAGGAGGGCTTTGGCTGGACAACTTGTCTTTACATTGTTATGCTTTGTGTCTAGCTCACAGTAAAGAGTATTTACTGTCTTTAATTATTTAATCACCCTTGTCTATTCCTGTCAACAAACTAAAAGTCAAGCCATTTCTGGTACAAACATTGTTAATGAGATTAGCAGGAAATTAAGAACTCTGCAGAGCCAGTCACTTTCACTATAATGAATTCTGCTGATTAAAAAGGCTTCACAGATGTGTTAGTGTTCGTTTGCCTCTGCCTGCTCCCTGAGTTTATCTTAGAAATCCTCTTTTGCCTTCTGGCAATACAGGGATCTGGGCGTGCATCTCCAGTGGTACTAAGGAAGACGTCGCAAGCAGAAATCGCCGGTGTGGGATGCATCTCGGCAAATATGCGGCTGCATCTTTTCTTCCAAGGCTCTTAGAATGGAATTAGTCCAGGTTTGTACCTTTGATTCCCTGTCCAGTGGCCTTCTGAGGCCAGAGTGCCTGTAGAAGTTCTCCCCGCCTCTTAATGGACTCTCTGCCTGACAGTTCCCTAGCGTCTTGGAGCCCTCATTCCCTGGCCACATTCATGATTCCCTCTATTTCCTTCTCTAGTCCTGTCTTCGAACCGCATGTCCCCCAAGGCATTTTTCTCTGGCATCCTTAGTCTGCATTACTTTGCTGCCTTCTTCTTCTCTCTCTATCAAAAATACAAGTTTCCCTCCTGAACAAATCTATCAAACTGCCTTTTCTTGATTATAGAGTAGCACATACCCATTATACTCTACAAGGTAGAACAGAGATAGCCTGTAATAACAAAACACATAGGCCTCTGAGTGGCAGCACAGAAAGTTGGACAGCAGTTGGAAAGATGCTGCAGGACCAGTGGCCTTTGGAACAGTGCAGCTACACACATGTGTCTCAGCACTGTCACCAGCCACCACCACCACCACCGTGTAAAGGACAGTGGAAGCATGGGCACTGGGAATGATATGCTTTCAACCTCAGTCCACTCCTAGTGGGCTTCCCTTCACATGTATTGACCAAATCCCATGGCCTTGCCAAGGTGAGACAGAGGGAGGGGGAGAGGGAAGAGAGAGGGAAGAAGGGAGAGAGAGAGAGACAGAGACAGAGAGGGAGACAAGAGAGAGAGACAGACAGACAGAGATAGAGGCAGAGAAACAGAGGAGGCAGAGGCAGAGACAGAGACAGAGACAGAGACGGAGGGACTGACTGGACATCTGTCAAGATTTGCTGATTTTGCTGTTGCTGACTTGAGTCTGAAGGTAGTCCAGAATATAAGACTTCCTTCCTTTTTGAGGGGCCACCTGAGGTCTTGAACTGGTTGGCTGAGGACCATTCTCTTTACAGAGGGTCATCGGCTTTACTGAAGCAGTTGCTAAAAACAATGCAGCAACATCTAGATTGGTATTTAACCAAGCAACTGGGCACAATAACCTAGACAAGTTGACACATAAAATTCACTGTGACATACACATTTTTCGCATAATGCTAGCTTCCAGCAAGTATCTAGTAAATGTTAAAAATGTATTCTTGACTTTTTTCCCAAGTATTTATATCTTTCATTATAGACAGACACTGATTTTAAACATACCATCCTCAAATGAAAATATTATAGAGTTATATTTCACTACAAAACAATCTGCCTTTTATGATTATCTGATAGTCCATTTGCTTAACCAGAGTCAGAGGATGACTGAGAGATACATATAGTAAAACATTCATGAAGCGTACATTCCAGAGCTGGGTGTGTAGCATATGCCTGTAATTACAGCACTCCCGGCACTGAGGCAGGAGGACTGCAGTGAGTTTGAGGCCAGCCTGAACTATGTAGCTAGAATCTATCTTAAAAAAACAGAACAAAAGTATGGCAGGCAAGATAGCTCAGCAGTCTAAAATGCCTGCTTTGGCAGACTTAGGCAGGCATGGGGACCCTAAGATCCCCAGCATCACATGCCACACTAGCCCTGCCCTCAGGCTGGACTGAACCAGCCCACGTCCCAAAAAAGAAGAAAAGCACACCACATGCTTAGAGCTTTCAAGGCACTAAGAAAGCAGATAAGAAGGCAGAGCCCACTCTTATCATTGATCCCCAACTCTTGTAAAGGGGGTGAGAAGTGATGGTGTTATAAAAGCATACACGCAGGGTAACATGCACGCCCTGTAGAGGGATAGACTAAGCTTGCCAAGCAGCTTGGGGAGAGTTCTCAAGATGTGACTTTTATGATGGTGGGCAATGATCTAAAAGCAGAGTAAGCAAACTCACTTCACTGGTCCAAGTGGGCAAAGGTGAAAGGAATTCTGGTAGTGTAGAACAGCAAGATGCTTGGGAGCCCAGAGAGCAGTGAACAAAATGCCATCTTAGAAAATCATTGGACCTTTTCATGCATCTGTCTAGGAGCTAGAGGCCTTATGTCTGGAGGGTTTTTTAACATTTCATAATTACCTCTGAGTCTCCCTGCCTACCATACACCTACCAAGGGCCACATGGGCTTGAGACTTCCTAGGGGACTTTCACTTCATCCCTTTTGTTATCAGAGCACTCCCACAGGTGCCTCATTGCTCAATTTGGGTGCAAGCTTCCTTGACCTCTTCTATCCTGCAGACAGGTATTTTCCTCTCTGGCTACCATATAACCCAGGGATGTTTCTGGGCTGCATGTAGTACTCTGTAGAGTCTTTGTCCAATGTCTAGAGTTGTAGACTCAGAGGTCCTAGAGAGAAAATGTCACATTCACTCACTGTTGCCTCAGATAGTAGGAGCTAGCCCTGTGATCAGCATTTGTCAGAAGCTGTGAATTAATAAATAGTAAATGAATACCAAGAGCAGCATAAATATATAGCTACTGCTGGGAAGCAAATGCATTGACAGCTAAGTTAAATATCTATGCCTATTTCAGAATTAGTATTTTTTATAATGTCACTCTTATAACTGGTAATGATGCAGAAAAAGACAAATGGCCTGAAATATTTTCTTGAGTTTCTGAAATGAATTGGATGTTTTTGAGTCATAAACAACAGATCATTGCCTCTTGGATTAAGGAAAAGAAAAGTGAAAACAAACCTTAGCTATGGTTCAAATGCACTTGAAATCCGATGTCTCAGACAAACACAGCTATAACATGAGTGGGGAACAACTAAGACAATACTTCTCTGTTTCTAGAGCAAAATTTTCTATTTAACATTTGTCTTCCTTTATTTATTGAGTAGATTTGCTATAGGTTTTTGTTTTAACTGCTCTTTACACAAGTTATAGTGAAATTTGACTATTACTTCCAGGTGAACTTGTTGGTGGGATGATCTCTTTAACATATGCTTGTACTATTTTTCTTTGCATAAAATTTTGTACATATCTTAATCATTTTCTGGCTCTAGATTTTTATTTTCTTTTTCTTTTTTCTAGCATTTGCCATTGTTCCTCCTGAATTATAACACTGAGTCTGTAGAAAGTTCACAAATTATAAATGCAAGATAATTAGTGTTTGCATGATGAACACACACACATAACAGGCAACATAGATCAGGAAATGAATGATACTATCACCAGGCCCGTAAGTCACCTAATACTGCTTTGAGCCCATTTTTACTTGACCTGGTAGCAACAGAAGCAAGTTGCTATTTCGGTGATCGGCCACAGAGAATTTACTATGCTGGATCTGGATTCCTTAAACAAGCATTGTGTTGTGATTTAAATCTCTTACGTACATATGAATTCACTATATATTTCTATAATACATAATTTTCCTTGCAATCAATAATAAATATGCAGTGGCTTCCATATCCATGGTTTCCTCATCTGTGGATTCAAGCAATTGTAGTTTGAAAATAGTTGAAATGAAATTCAAATATCTACCCCAGATTTTTTTGTCTATTATTCTGTAAATAATACAGTATGACAACTCTTTAGCTGACGTTTAGATTCTGTTAGGTATAGTGAGTAATCTAGAGGTGGTATAGGCATACAGGAGGTGGTATATATGTTTGATCCAAATGCTACATTGTTTTACATAAGAGACTTGAGCATCTTGGGAGTTTGGATTGTATGGGAGTTTGCGAATCAATCCCCCCATGGATACCAGAACACAAATGCACTATGATTTGTATTTTTTAATTCTACCATTGATGGACATTTCCATTCTTAGTATGAGAAGAAATATTACTATGAGTCATTTTTGACTTTTGTCAATGATGAACTTCCCTTGGCTATATGCCCTTAAGTGGCGGTGCTGACTCGGTATGCATCTATGTAAACACTGCCTGTCTTCCAGAGTGACATGAGACTTGCAGTTTTTTTTATACCCTTCCCAATATAGGTTAGAGTTAAATTTTCATGCTCTCTGGTCTGGCATTAGGTAATGACATCTCCTTCCATCTGAATTCTCAGGTAGCTGAAAAATCACTTATTAGTAAATTTTAAATACTTATTGCCCTTTTTTAAGCACCTTCAGGTTTTTTTGTAATAAACATTTCAGTTGTGCCCTTTCTCACTTGCTTGTTGATTTGAAAGCCCATCCACTATATTTTTGAGGGTTGCTTTTGTCAAAGATACATATTGCAATGATGCACATCTTGAGACCTTTATTTTTAGTTTTCTTAACAATGTTAATTGATGCAAACCAAAATTTATAACATTAATGCTCTCTATATTTTAGTCTGCTTGTACAAATTAGTGACTTTTTGAGTGTTATGTAAGAACTCCTTCCATAGTCAGAGATCACTAAGTGACTCTTATAAGAGCTGCGTTGTTTTATAATTCACGTGTAGATTTAAAATCACTTGGAACTGAATTTTTTGTAAGTGACAGGTAGGAGCCAAGGTTTTTAATTCAACAGACTATTGTTTTGCAACTGAGCTTCACTGGCACAAATATAAATGTTCCATTTCAGAGTCTATTCTGTTAGCTTGGTTATTGATGCAATAATATGTACTCTATAAAATTTTGTTAAAAATATAATAATTTTTGCTACTGATAGTGTAAGTCCTTCAAATATAATTTGCTTTCCAGACCTGTTTTGATATAAATCTTGGCTCATTGAATTGCAACACCAATTTTAAAATACTTTTTACATTTTTACAAAATATCCACTTTATATTATTTTAAATTATTTTCACTCTATGGATGAAATTGTGGATTATGTCTACCTTTAGGATATTGAATCTGTTAACACTGGAACATGTTATATGTTTAGGTTGTATTTAAATATTGTTTACTATATTTAGATATTACTTTATTTTAAAATGTCTTGAAGTTTTCAATAGAGAAATTTGGCATGTATTTAATTACATTTTTCCTGGAAAATGTAAAATCGATAATCATGAATAATGTGTTTAAAAATTAAGTATTAATTATTGTGAATGAGAAATGCAGATACCATAGATAATTTTGCTGTCGCTCAATGGACTTTATTTTGGGGGAAAATTTTTAGATTTATAGAAAACCTAGGAAGCCCATGTACAGGTCCTACCAGCTTCTGCACCCAGTTTACCTTGTTAACACCTTACATCTGTGTGGTGCATTGACTATAACAGGAAAGATCAGGTAACACGAAGGTCGTATCATGTTAAATTTTCCTCATTTTTACCACAGACTTTTTCTGTCCCAGACTCCCATCCCTAACACTGCAGAACCTTTGGTTACCATGTTTCCTCAGGCTCTGATTGGGTGTGCCAGTTTCTCAAACATTTTCATGGCTGAAGACTGATGCTTTTCAGAAGTGCTGGAAGTATTTAAAGAACCCCTTATGTGAGATTTACCAGATAGAAAGACCGATAATACGCCATTATACTATGGTTATGAGCTTTGGAGAAGCGGAGCTCTGGAGCAAAGCACCATTTCCAAGGCCTACAGGAGCACGCTATCCCAACAAAATCTGTAACTTGAGCGTTAACCCAGCTGAGATACTGGTTGTCAGATTTCTCCAGTATAAAACTACTCTGCCTCCTGTTCTTTTCAAATGGAAATCAGTATGAGCTAACCATACATAGTGCCAATCTCATGTGTCCCACTCTTTGAGGGTAGACTGTGTACTTAATTGATCACATTTTTTAAGTGGAAGATATTTCTCTTTTCCCCGACTAGTTGTTATGCTTTACATCTAAAACATACCCCAAACCTCAAACAGCCATGGTAGACAGGCTTTTATGGATGTGGCCAAGTTTATAGAGTCTGTGGCTGATTTATAGAGCAAAGCTGGATTAAGGATGCTGGAATTAAGGCTGGGTGATTGCTGGATTAGTAGACTGATTGTATTGATACCACCTTAATCCCAGTAGACTAAGTATGATAAAAAGAAAGGGGAGGCAGAAAGAGGCTTATTTTTTCCCATTTGCTCTTATTGCTTGTGCTGTCTTCTGCTATCATAAACTGCCTTTGTCTACTCCGCTTTGGGGCCAGCTGAGTACAGACTCTGTAGGTAAAATCTCTGTGCACTGTGAGCTAAATAAATCTTCCCTCCCTTAGCTTTGGGCATTGAGTATTTTTTCTCAGCAACGAGAGAAAATAACTAGGACAGTTTATTTAATCAAACTTTTATTTATATTAATATAGACTCATGGATATTTATTTTGGAATTTGAGTTATATTCCAATAGTACTTTCCTCATTTTGTTGCTAAAAATGTCCTAGCTCAGATTATTGCTAACTCCGTTGGTTCCTGTGTCCCTTTGATAAATCCTATAAATAAGAATGGGATTTTTGTCTGTTTTGGGTTGGTATTGTTTTCGGCATGGCACTTCCTTCATTTCTGGCAATGCGAGATGTTCTTGCTTCATCTTACGTGTTTCATGTCTTGAAAATATGTGAATATACTAGCCTTTGTATATAAGCAAGTCTCAAAACATGCTGTTTGTGACGTGTGTGTGTGTGTGTGTGTGTGTGTGTGTGTCCATTATTGAATGGATCAGTCTAGTAGTCTTTTTTTTTCTGGAACCAGGGATTGAACTCAGGCCCTTGTGCTTGCCAGGCAAGTGCTTATTCTGCTGAGCTATCTCCCTGGACCCTCTTTGTAGTATTCACACATTATTTACTTGTAGATGCCCAAGTGAAAAATTTGGCTCCCATAATATACTATTCATTTACTAATTTCCCAATCCAGTTTAGCAGTATAAGCCTATTCATATTTCATGGAAACAATCTTATCAAGCACAACGTCGTGTTATGTGTGGTTCCGTTTGCCTTTGGTGTCATCTACTCTACTGCTTGCCACAGCTATTGATATCAGCACTGCCTTCCTTCTGCGGGGTGGTTTCATACATACCTAATGCAGCTAAAGCCATGACAGCCTGCATTCCTTTCTGGGACACATCAGCTTTCTAGGCTTTTTTTTTTTTAACTTAATTTCCTGTCTAGAAAAAATATGTGCAGCTCACTGCTATCATCCATTTGCCTTTACATAAACACGCTCCTTGAGGCTTATACAAATCTGATTGGTTTTCAATGAGAAAATAAAAGTTAAAAATCATTTGTGGAGTTCTTTCCAAGTAGAAGTTGCCTCTACTCCTAATGTAACAGAAATATATATGATGACCTGCAATTAATGGCTCTTCATTTGATGAATTTCAAAGATGGAATTACACGAAATAGAATATCACATCCCGTGCTAAGAGAGCACATTTTTCTTTGATCCTCTTGTCATTCCTGGTGGCGCTGCAGTGACTTGTTAGATTCTGTGCCCCACCTATCAGACCCAGGAAGGGGACAATTTATAGGATTTGACTTTTTTGACAATCAAGAATCACTATGTTTTCTAAAAGGATACCACTGCTAAAAGCAAAATGTTATATATAGAATTATATCTTTGGTTTCAAAAGACTGTGTAAAAAAAATAACCAAAGTGAAATGCTTTGTATCAGATTTTGAGGATAAGGTTGAGACTGTAACCAGACTGCTCTCAGGGTAAAAACTGCAGACATAAGAGCTACAGCTGGTGTTCTATGGGGAACTGGAAAATGGGTTTAAACACCGTGGTTCAGTCTTTGTACTGTCAAATTCTATGGACCATGACAAATATAGGACAAATACTGTCATGCATATAACACACAGTGTTGTACAGAATGGTTTTGCCACCTTCCAGTCCTTTCATGCTCTACCCTTCAACCATGCCCCATTCTGCCAAAGCCTCTGGCATCTGCTGATACTTTTACTGTCTCCAGAGTTACACCCATTTCTAAAAAAGCATATAATTGGGATCACACTTTCATTCTGACATTCCTCATTTGGTGATATCTATCTTTATATTGCATTTTCATTACTGACTAAGATTTCATTGTGTGTATATAGCATGTTAGCTCCTCTATTGAAAGACACCTGGGGACTTCTAGCTGTTAGTGATTACTGGTAACAATGCTATAAACACTCCCATGCAAGATTTGGCATGAGCCTAAATCTTCAAATAAATTGGGGCATATATCTAGAAATGGGACTATAGGATAATATGATTGGACTATATTTCACTTTGCATGAACCTGAACATCATCTTCTGAAATGTCTGAGCTGTTCTTCATTCTCAGAAATGATCATACCTTCCATCTTTAGTATTATCAGGTTTGGGAATTCTAAAAATTCTTATTGGTGATTAGTGGTATTACATTGCTTTATCACTCTGAAGTTCCAGAGGATACATTATAGTAAGAACTCACTTTATGCTTATTTGTAATTTTGTACTTAAATGGTAGGCTTGTAAAAATTTCAGTAGAATATTTAGTAAAATCGGTTTTATGGGTCACTGTTCAACCCAATTTTATGAAAGAAAGCTTTCAGCATTCCATGATTGTATATGTGGGTAACAATTTTGTTACTGTAAAATATGAAGTCATCACAATTTTTAGATAGATTAGCTTGCTATTTCTTTTCTGACAATGTCATTATCAGGTTTTAATATCAAGTTTATACTGGTATGATAAAATGAAGTGAAAAGGATATATTTTATTGTCATAAAGTTTTTTTAAGAGTTAATTTATTCTTTCTTATACATTTAAAATAATTCATCCTTCTTGTTACATAATTTTCACTTTGAGGAGATTACTATTGTTAACATCAATAGATAATTGATTTAGATTTTTTTTCTTGTATCAGTTTTAAAATGCTGTGAAGAGTTGTTTTATATGTATTACTCAGTTTCATTTCAAATCTACTAGCAAACTCACTGATCATGACTTCTACTTATAATAGTCTGCCATATTTGTGGCCAACTCCTCTTTCATATTTCTGATGCTTGTAATCTGTACCTTCATTCTCTCTTTCTGGATCAGTTTTCCAAAAAGCTTACCAATTTCTTTTATAATTCAAAGAAAGAACCTGCCTGTTTCTTTCATCTTTTCTTCTGTTTGTTTTCTATTTTATTAGTTTCTACCCTTGTTTCCACTTTGCTAAAACGTTCTAATTATTCTGACTTCTTCAATATTTTTTAAATAAACACATCCTTGAATTTCTACCCATTTTCTTTCCCATTATATGTATGTAGCTTTACAAATTCAGCTAATAACTCACTATATAAATTTTGGCAGTCATGTTTTTACTACAATTCTCTTCAGAATGTTTTTTAATCTCCTTTACAATTAATTTATTGATTTGTGTGTGATTCGTAAATGCGTGTCTCTAGTGTTGGTGTTGGTGTTGCTGGGAGTTGAACCTCAGGCCTGCTGTGCTGTGCAAACACCCTGTCAGGGAGCTACATCACCATCTCCATGTGTACATCCTAACATTATATAAGTTATAAATTCATATAGAAGCTTTGTATCTTTCTGTAATTGCTTTCTAATTTATTTCCAATATAGTCAGAATATGAATCTAAATTATTTTAGTCTTTGAAATTGTTTGAGACTACTTTGGTGCTCACTAGTTAATAAATGCAACATCAAATACATATTTGAAAAGATTGTATTCTTGAAATTTGGGGCTATGATGTATTATAGATGCCCAGTGGGTAAGTTTATAAGTCACAAAAACCAAATATGTCAGCTGTTCTCAAACTGGATTGTGTTCTTTGTAACACCTGTTTTAGTTTTTTTCCCTTGGGTGTTGTTTTTAAAATTCACTTTTTTCAGAGGTTCTTAAATAATATCTAAGCTCCTTATTAAATTTCTTTTCTCTTGATCACCAGAATGTCTCAGTTTTGTATTTCTAGCATATCACACGTTTTGCTGTTTAGTTTTGCTCAGTCCTGGATCTACTGGATGAGATCTGGTTCTCTTGGCTCCATCTGCTTAGGAATGAGCAAGAGCCCTGGGTACCTAAAGGCCCCTTCAGTGGGCTCCCATCTCCCGCCGGGTGCACAGAACAAAGAGCAAGAGATGAACAGCAGTGCATTATTTCAGCAGCCAAGGAGCTCAGTATCCAGCCCCAAGGGAGCGCCAAAATCACACCCACCTGAGTGCTCCTCAGAACCACTGTTGAAGTTCTTGGCCACTTTAGCTGGAATACTCAGATGTTGTCAGGGGTCCCAGTCACAGCTGCCTTGGTGTTTGGTAGTTAGTCTTGAAGTTGTTATTTCTATTATTTATCCATTTATTCTCTGTTCTCAGCAGGAGTTTTGTGACTATAGCAGACTAGCCCTTCAATTACTAGAAGTTGAACTACTTTTTTGTGTTTGTTTTTGGCTTCTGGAATTGAACCTAAACTCATTTAATTCTTATCTAGCTTGTTTTCATAAATGAATGCCTGTTAGACTGTTTCCTTCTAAATATCACATAAATTTAGTCTGCTAGGTTTTGACTTAGTATTTTCAAGTTCCCTTCAAAACATTTTGTAATTTTCATTGTGATATTTTTGTTAATTCATAAATACTTAATTAAAGTAATTAATTCAAAGATGTTTCCAGACACATTTTTGTCTATTTATTTTTTCATTGTTACTGATTTTGAAAGTAATTTGGTTTCTGTTAGAGAACATGCTGTCCAAGTCCAAGGATAATCCAGGAACTGGCACCAGCACGATCCGCTCAGAGCTTTTAGAAAGGTATATTCTTGCCAGGCCTGGTTGCACATGCTTGTAATACAAGCATTTTGGGAGGCCGAGTCAGGAGGATCACTGTGAATGCAGTGCCTGGATTACATAGTGAAACCATGTCTCAAAACATGAACAACTACAAAAAGTTTAAAAAAATAAAAGGAGAGAAGGAATGAAAAAAAAGAGAAAACAAAAGAATTGAGGAGAATCTAGGGATTGGCCCGGTGTTTGTGTTTTAATAAACTCTTTAGGTTTTTCTTAAGCACAATAGAATCTGAGGAGTGCTAGCCTGTATAGCATTGATTATTTCGATTTCTTAAAGTTTTTTGGGCTGACCAGATAGCTCAGTGGACTAAAGCTCCTGCTTAGGCAGGAGCAGGACCAGGATTTGACCCCTGGAGTGTGGTGCTGGCCCCACCCCAGGGCATGCTGAGATGGCCACTGAGGCTGGGCGTAGTGGCGCAAGCCTGCAATCCCAGTGCTTGGAAGGCTGAAAACAGGAGGATCACGAAGAGTCCAGTCTGTGTAGTGAGACTCTATAGATCCTTTACTAAAATACATTAAAAAAAATTTTCTTGCAATTTCTTAAGACTTGTTGAAGTCCTAGGGATAGAACCCAAGCCTGTGCACTGAGCTATCCTCCTACCCTCTTTATTTACTACTTACATATTAAAGGACAGAGTTTTGCTGCCCTATTAAATTGCCCAGATTTGACAATTTGTGGTCTTTCTGCCACAGCTTTTAGACTGCTGAGAGCACTGGTGTGCTCTGCAGCACCTGGCTATTGATATATGAACATTTCTGAAAAGTTCACATGTATGCTAAACAAAAGGCCAATTGGTCTTAATTTTCCAGAGGTAGAATTTTACATTATGTCAATTTGCTTCTTCAAGTAAGTCATGTATGTTTCAATTTTTTAATACTCTTTATTAGCTTCTGTCAGTTAAACATTAAATCTTTGCTTTTTTATCTGTACATAGATTTAGTTATTTTATTCAAGGCACATTAATTCATATCCATTATGTGACAAACAATAGCCACAGTATGGAGCAGAGAACATTTTTCCTATTAATGCTATTTACTTTAAATTCTATTTTTAAAATTTCGATACTTCAATGTTCTCATTATCTTCCTTGGAGGATATTTTTGAAACCTACTTTTTATTTTTATTTTTTTTTACATTTTTGGTGGTATTGGAGTTTGAACTCAGGACTTTGTGCAAGCCAGGCAAACTCTCCCACTGAACTACATCCCCAGCCCCTAGATATATTTTTCATACCTATCTATCTTATATTTCTCTGGAATTACTCTTTTTCCTGCTTTGTTTTTCTATTTTTTCATTTGTAACAGGGTCTTGCTATGCAGCTTAGACTCATAGTGATCCTTATAACGTAGCCTTCCCAGCACAGGGATTACAGGCATGTGCCACCATGCCCAGTTCTGGGGGCTGGCACTTCATGCTTGGGGCTCTAGGCCTGTAGGGGATGTGTATAAAGGTCAAGCTCCAGTGCTTGTGCTCGTCAGGCAGATACTTAGACTCCCGAGCTATCTCCCTGGTCTACGGAGTTAACCTCGATTTGCCTGTGGTGGTCAACAAGAGGCAGAAGTAGATTTTTATTGTTGTTGTGATATCTGCTAAAAGGTTGATCAATTTGGTTTATATTGATTTTGTTTGCATGTATATTCAGAATAGTGTCTCCTCTATTTGACTGCATATTTTGTAAAACTGATAGAAGCATAACAGAGTTTAAAATATTTTCAACTATGAAGAAATCTCTTATCTTCCTAGTATCCTGACATTTACAATGTGATTACTATATTGATTCATGCATTGATTCAATGTACCTCCAATCAGATAATTTTTGTAACATTAAAAATTAATTCTAAAATGGAGTGAATTATCAAAGGGCCTGTAATAGCCAAACAATTATTTAATGAAAAACAAAATGTACAAAATTAAGTGGCTTTCATCCAATTCCAATCTTAGCACAAAAATATGAAAGATAGGCAAAAGAACAGAACACTGGAACTTGACACCATGCACAACATGATCTAATGCCTAAGTATCCAATTAAATTTTTGGAAAGAAGGAATTGAGACTCAGGAAGAAGGAAACTATGTGAAGAATTGATGGAAAAAATTTCCCCAAATTTGATAAAATCGTCAAGTTAAAGACCCCAAATCGGAAGCAAATTCTGAGTACGATGCACAGAAACTCAGGAATATTGGAGTCACAATAAAGCACAAAGTAGTGTAATGAATTGAAACAATCAGTTTAAAACAAAGACAGAGAAAACATTGATCTCAAGCATGATTAAAAATATATTTCATACAAGTGAGTAATGGTATGGCTGAGTTTATGTCAAGTCAGTGGAAACAAAAACCCAGCAGAGAAAATATCTTTAAAGTGGAAGAAATATATACCACTTATATACCTGTCAAAAACTGGTGAGAGATTAAAACAATAACAGATAAAAAAGTTGAGTGAAGTTAGAGCCAATGGAGCACCAATACATAGAAGCTAAAAAAAATTTTCAGGCAGGGGTGAATATTAAAATATGAATATGAGGGCCTGCCAAATAGCTCAGCAGATTGAAGTGCCTGCAAGCAGGTGCAGGGGCTAGGGGTTCGACCCCTGGGCCTGCTGTGCTGGCTCCACCCCCAGGGCATGTTGAGATAGCAATTGAGACTGGCATGGTGGCATGCGCCTGAAATCCCAGCTTTTGGGAGGTTATAAACAGGCAGATCACTGTTAGTGCGATCTAGTAGTGAGACCCTGACCACCCTGTAGATCCTTTCCTAAAAACACAAAAAAGTAAATACATAAATAAAAATGAAATATGGATACTACGGTCATCCAGTAGGAAAATAATTATTGAATTTTTGATATAATTCAGGTATAAAAAATAAGGTAAGTAAGCAGCTACACTCTTAATTTACTGATAAGAGACATTTGCTAAAATAATATCTGTAAATATACTATCATGTATGCACCTTGTACAATACCAAAACATTATGAAAACAGTTTGCAATGTATTAATTTATTGAATCTGTCTTGTTAAGGTGTCTTGAAACTGTCTGATTGACATTTGTAGTTCAAAAAAATAAATAAACAAATAAAATTAAAAAAAAAAGAAAGAATGAACATCGCTAGAAATATCACATAAGAGGATAACTACATTTTTCATATAATAGAATTTACAACATTTTTTTTAGGAAAACTGACTAGCTACAAACAGCTATATTTAAAGTGTGCTTCGTACACAGAGAAGAAAAAGAAATGAGAACAAAGTTCAAAATGCAGAATATGTATATGAATCACATCATTATAAGTTTCTTGCATTTGTGCAATGAAAACTGTTATATTTCATATGAAGCAAGATGGAAGTATAAGCTGACACTAAGGCAGGGGATTCGGGTATGGTAGCCTGCCCGGACAATTTGGAATGACCTTGTAATTACACGATTCCAGGACACATGCACAGGACAGTTCTCAAAGTCTTGCATGTCAATCCACTCAGCAAGTGTCACCTTCAATTTCTTTCCCAATGTCTGAAGCAGGCTTTGCACAGGACAACCTAGAGCTCACACCAGCAGAGAAGCAGGAGATACAGAAGAACAGTCACCACTGAGCTCCAAGTTATAGAAGGAGATTCTAGCACCAGAAAACCAAGGAGACATTTCTGGTGAGCTACCAGGTAGGGAAGGGCCTTTGGGCACATTTTGTGTTTCTCTCTAAAATCTACATCTGATAAGATTTTTTCTTTTGCTCTGTCTCCCATAGGTTGAAGACTCCAGAAACTTTTTCAGGGTACTGGAAACAGTTTCCTAGTGTGTCCCACCATACAGAAGGTGGGGAGGAGAAGCACATGTCCACTCAGTTTCGTTCTTGTTTTTTTGCCAGCCAGTGTGAGGCCTTTATGTCCAGTTCACTCTTAGCTTCCCCTTTCTTTTACCCATTTCTGAACAGTCATTATGGCAATGAGTCATTTAAGAGTTGCCAGTGAGCCTGTTATTAATCCATTTACAGAAAAGATATTCAGGTTCTATGTGTTTGACCTAGAAGTTATTAAATCTTCTTCTCACCATTCTGCTCTGTATGATGCTTTGCTCAGTTTTTTCACCTTCTGGAGACAATAGCTTCTGGTAACTGGACCTCCTACTTAAGTAGCTGCCTACATTTTGTCCCTTTTTGTTCTAGAAGTCTCATCTGTGCTTTGCCTGCAAGTAACCTTTTATCTCTGGGTATCCTTAGTGAGTTGCTGTCTCAGGGATTTGTTTGATTCCAGTTCACATTTTGTCATATTTATTGGCCATTTTGATACATCACACAGGTCAGCCAGTTTGGTTATGTGGACTGGACATGTTTGTCAGCCATTTCAGTTGGTCACATAGTTGACACATGGCTCTGTCATGTGTGTTCATCATTTTCTTTGCCTTTCTATTTTTCAACTGGCCTCATGGTGAAAATAGACCAGAGCTAATCATTAAGTTTTAGAGAAAATATGAGTTACCTTTCCTATTTCTTTTGAATTATTTTGGATGTCTTCGCTGCTTATTTTTTTCAAGAGAAGTTCAGGCAAAATAGAAGTGTATATCTGATGACCTGAGACAAAAGAACAGCAAAGGAGCTTTTATTTTTATTTTTATATTTTAATAATTTTATTGAGAAAGGAGTAGCAATGAGATAGTTTCAAAACAGGTTAGTAGTACAGTTGCAATAATTGATACATTGCAGATTGTTGTCTTTGTAGTGGTTATTCCTAGTACAAGATGTAGATATGATATCTTGTCTAAAGACCATTAGTTCAAAACCTTCTCATTTTTAAAAAATTTTATTTTATTAAAGTACCAATATCAATGAGACAGTATTAAGAGACCTTGACAACATAGATTTGATAAATTAATACATTGAAAACTGTTTTCATAATGCTTTGGTATCAAGCAATGTGCATACATGATATTATATTTACAGACATTATTATAGCAGATGTTTCTTATCAGTAAATTAAGAAAGTGTAGCTGTTTATAATCTTATTTGTTATATCTGAGTTATATCAAAGATTCAGTAATTAATACTTTCTACCTTGTTATTTTCCTAGTGGTTGTCCATACCACTAGAAACTGACACAATATCCTGTCCAACCACCATTAGTGCAAATTTTGCCTCTCATAGAATTATGTAGAAGCACAGCATATCTATCCCAACTGTACTGTCCATACACACACATCATGATTCTTCCTTTCTATACACCTTCCTTCGTCTAGACCTGTCAAAGAAGGACACTCCATTGTAATTCAACAAATTTAGGTGCCTGAACATGACAACACAATCCAACATAGTCCAGAATTCCACAAAAATAGTGAGTTTTCTGAAGAAGTTGTCGACTGTAGCCATTTACAGCTCAAATTATTATTATGGCCCCGCGTTGTATACCTCATTTTTATACTTTTCTGCTAGATGGTCAAGACCTAGATAGAGCAAGACCGTTACACCAAAACAAGTAGTTTTTGTTTCTGATGAGGACAGTGAAGTCTGCTCAGGGTTTATCTTATAATCCTGTACATTACTGTAGATCCTTTGTCTGTGTCATCCATGTGGATGAGTCATGGCCTATGCTTGACCAGTTTGCTCTCTGTGAGAGCCTGAGAGAAAGTTTTCTTTCCATGTGACTCTCCCAAGGCACACTATAAAACTCTGATCTCTTTCCTCTGTGGCTCCATAATCTCCTTGTTCAGAAAATTTGGAGCTCAACTGAGTTTCATGATGTTGCAGTACAGGTTCTCCTATGTCCTGAGTCTTCGCTGACCTTGAAAGGCTGGGGCCAAAATGTTGGCTGGCCTTGTGGCTCTTCTATTTCTCCAATTTCGATCTGTGAACTTAGGTTGTTAACCATCCAGAAGAAAAGCTGATTAGTATCCCGCAGTATATGCTATTCACTTTGCCTTATCAGGCTCAATTTTTCTTAGTTGTTGTACTATTTGTATTTCTTCTTCTCGTTTCTTATACTAGAGAGACTATACAATATTTACACATGTGTGTCTGGTTTATTTCACTTATGAGTATATGTGCAAGTGACATCCACTTCAATATAAATGCTTCAAGCTTATCATTATTAATAGCTGAGTAATGATCCATTATACAAAAAAACCACATCTTTTTCAACCATTCCTCATGTGAAAGACATCTTGGTTGTTTCCAAGATTTTGTTATCACAAATTGTGCTGCTATAAACATAGGTACACATATATCACTATGATACAATGATTTCAGGTCCTATGAAAAAATTCCCAGTATGGGTATAGCCGGCTTGAATGGAATTTCTAGTCCTACTCTTTTGAGGAGTCTCCACACTGACCTCAACAATGGTTGTACCAGTTTACATTCCCATCAGCAGTGGAGAAGTGTTCCTTTTCCCCACAACCTCTCCAAAATTTGTTGTTGGTTGATTTCCTTATGATAGTCATTCTTTCTGGAGTGAGATGGTATCTCAGTGTTGTTTTTATCTGCATTTCATGGATGGCTAGTGATGTGGAGCATTTATTCATATATTTATTCACTTCTTTAATTTTGTCCTCTGAGAAGTATGTATTCATCTCAAATGCCCATTTCTGAATTGGATCTTCAAATTTGAGGGCCCTGCTATATTTTAGTTCTTTATATATTCTAGACAAGACACCTTTGTCTGATTGCTTATTAGATAGAAGTTTTTCAAAATTTGTGGGTTGTCTTTAACACTGTTGACAATTTCTTTTGACATGAAGAAGCACCTCAAGAAAAGTTGATCCCAGTTGTTGTTTCTTTCAAGTGCTTCCCGTGCGAATATATGTTTCTTCATGAACTCTTTCCCTACACCTATGTCCTCAAGAGTTCCTGCTACTTTCTCTTCCAGGAGATTGAGTGTTTCTGTTTTAATGTTTAGAACATTAATCCATTTTGACTTTAACTTAGTGCACGGTGATAGAGCTGGGTCAAGTCTTAGATTTTGGCATGTAGGAAGCCAAGTTTTCCAGCACCATTTGTTAAAGGGGCTAGCTTTCTTCCAGTAAGTACGATTGGCCACTTTGTCAAAGATCAGATGGCTGAGTGTGTTCGGAGTTGCTTCTGTACCTTCTAATATATTCCATTGATCCTCAGGTCTATTTCATTGCCAATACCGTTTTGATTTTATCACAGTGGCTTTGTAGTATAATTGCAAGTCAGGAATTGTGATGCCTCCTGCAGTGTCTTTATTGGCCAAGATTGCCTTTGCTATTCTAGCTTGTTTGTGGTTCGAAATAAATTTTAGGAACTATTTCTCTAGGTCTGGGTGGTATGTTGGTGGCAGTTTGATAGGGATTGCATTAAATCTGTACAGCAATTTTGGGAGAATGGCCATCTTCACGATGTTGGTTCTTCCTATCCAGGAGCATGGAATATCTTTCCATTTTCTGAAATTCTCTATAATCTCTTTTCTTAGAGTATTGTAATTTTCCATGAAAAGATCTTTGACTTCCTTGGTTAAGTGAATCCCAAGGTATTTCATTTTCCGTGGTGCTATTGGAAAAGGTATTGTTTCTATTGTTTCCCTTTCAGTGTGCTTGTTATCTGTGTAGAGGAATGATATTGACTTTTGAGTGTTGATTTTGTATCCTGCTATGCTACTGAATTTCCATATCAGTTCTGGTAGTTTCTTGGTGGGATTTTTGGGGTCTTCCAATTAAAGTATCATGTCATCTGCCAATAGTGATAATTTAACTTCTTCTTTGCCTATTCTTATTCCCTTTATTTCTCCCTCTTTTCTACTGACTGTTGCTAAGGATTCAAAACTGTATTGAATATGAGGGGTGATGGAGGACATCCTTGTACCTGATTTAAGAGTAAAAGATTTCAGTTTTTCTCCATTTAGGATTATATGAGCTTTTGGGTTGTCATAGATGGCTTTTATCAAATTAATGTAGAATCCATCTATTCCAGTTTTCTGTAGGACCTTGAACATGAATGAGTGTTGGACTTTGTCAAAGGCTTCTCTGCATCAATTGAGATGATCATGTGGTTTTTAGATTTCAGTCTATTAATATAGTGTATTGCATTCATAGATTTTCTAATATTAAACCATCCTTACATCTTTGGGTTGAATCCTACCTGGTCATGGTGTATGATCTTCTTGATGATTTGCTGTATTCTATTTGCTAGGAATTTACTATTTTTACAACTGTGTTCATGAGGGAGCTTGGCCTGTAGTTCTCCTTTTTGGTTGTGTCTTTTCCTGGTTTTGGAATCAGCATTACACATGCCTCCAGAAATGATTTTGGAAGGACTACTTCCTTTTCAATTTCAATGAAGAGTTGGAGGAGTGTAGGGATTATATCTTGTATAAATTTCTTGTCGAATTCAGCTATGAATTCATCAGGACCTGGACTTTTCTTTGTCGGTAGGCTTTTTATTACATTTCATATTGCATTGTCTGTTATTGGCTTATTGAGAGTTGTTATATCTTCTTGGTTCAGTTTTTGTAATTTGTATCTTTTGAGAATCTGTCCATTTCTTGTGTGTCTTCTATTCTGTGAGTGTAAAGATTCGAAGTAACTATTGATAATCTTTTGAATTTCTGTTGTGTTTGTGGTAATTTCAACATTTTCATTCCTTATTGCATGTACTTGACCTTTCTCTTGCCTCTGTTTGATGAGGTTGGCTAGAGGTTTATCAACTTCATTTAGTCTTTCAAAGAACCAACTTTTTGATTTGTGAATTCTTTGAACTATTTTCTTCATCTCAATTGAATTAATTTATCCTCTAATCTTTATTATTTCTTCCAGTCTTTGTGCTCTGGGTTTTGTTTGTTCTTCTTTCTAGTTGTTGGAGGTGCAACATTAGGGTGCTAATTTGTTCCCTTTCTGTTTTCCTAATGTGTGAGTTCATAGCTATGTTTTTCCCTCTAAGAACTGCTTTCATCGCATCCCATAAATTCCGGTAAGTTGTACTTGAATTTTTATTGAATTGTAGATATTGTTGAATTTCTTCTGCAATCTATTGATTGCTGAGTAGGGTGTTGTTTAGTTTCCATGAATTTAGTGGGTTTTTCAGGTTTCTTTTTTCATTTATTTCAAGTTTCATTACATTGTGGTCAGATAGTATGCATGGTATAATTTCTATTTTCTTGCATATACTTACACATGAACTCTGGACTAGTATGTGGTCTATTTTGGAAAATGACCCGTGTGCAGCTGAAAAAAATGTGTATTCAGCTGTAGTTTGGTGGAACACTTTAAATATGTCCACCAGGTCCATTTGTTCCAAGCTCTGGTTCAGTTCTGCTACTTCCTTGGTAATTTTTTGTCTGGTTGATCTATGCTTTTGAAATAAGAGAGTATTAAGGTCTCCTGTTAAGATTTTCATCTTAGACATTAGGTTTTTCATATCCATTAAGATTTGTCTTTCATAGTTGGGTGCTCCTGTGTTTGGTGCATAGATATTTATGAGTGTTACCTCTTGCTCTTGAATTTTTCCCCTGACAAATATATAGTGGCCTTCTTTGTGTCGTTTGATCCTTCTTGGTGTGAAGTTGAAACTGTCTGAGAACAGAGTAGCTACTCCTGCTTTTTTTCTGAGGTGCTGGGACATATAGTATTGTTTTGCACCCTTTGACTTTGAGCCTATGAATGTCCTTTTGAGTTAACTGTGTTTCTTGTATACAGCATATTGTTGGATTTTGATTCGTAATCACCTGTACCAATCTATTTCTCTTAATTGGTGAATTGATTTCATTTAAATTGATGGTTATAATCAAAATGACTTGACTTATGTGTGTCATGATATTTACCTGGTGTTTACTCCTTTGTATCCTGCGTTTAATTGTCTTTCCTGTTTAGTAGATTCCTTCCATTCCCATTCATAGAGTTCTGGTCATTGTGGTCTCTCTCTAGAACACCTTTCAGCAGTCTGTGAAGGGATGGCTTTGTCATCATTAAATTATTCAGGTCTTTCTCATGGAAGTATTTAACTTCTCCATCAAAGTTGAAAGCGAATTTTTCAGGGTATAATAGTCTGGGCTGCAATTTCTTTTCATATAGGACTCGAAGAACTCTCCTCCATGCTCTCCTTGCCTTTATGGTTTATGTAGAGAAATCGGCTGTAATTCTGATGGGTTATCCTTTGAATGTGATCTGCTTCTTCTCTCTAGTGGCTTTCAGTGTATTATTTTTGTGTTGGATTTCTGGGATCTTGACTATTATATATTTTTACTTGGGTTGAAGTTATTTGGTGTTCTGTATGCTTCATTTACCTGAATGTTGGATGTTTTACTCATATTTGGGAAGTTTTCTGCGATTACTTCTCCCCAATTTCTTTTTATGTCATTAGTATTGACTTCTTCATTCTTGTTGATACCAATTAGTCTCACATTGTTCATCCTGGTGTCATCTTGCAGGTGATAAATTATTTTTTCTTGCATTCTCAATGTTTTTAAGAGTTCCTTTCTCACCTTTTCACTAGCTGCACTGGCATCTTCAAGATCTGAAACTCTGTCTTTGCTTTCACTCAAACAGTTTTAAAGACTCTTGATTGATATTTTTAGTTCTTTTATATCTCTTTGACTATGTTTCATTCATTGTATTTCTTTTCTGTATTGCTCATTCAAGGAATCCATCATATTTCTGATCTCCTCAATTTTTTTATCCATGTCTTTTTTAGAGGTAATTATTAATTCTTTTTCTGCAGTGTTTCTTCCAAGTTGGTTTTCCTCTGTATATTTCTGGACTTGTTTCTGTATTTCAGATGTTATGATTTCAAATAATTACTTTTTTTCAAAGAAATCTTTTTTGATTTCAGAAATTATTTCTTTTTTGAATTCCTCATAATCTTTCTTCTGCTGTTTCTTTGCTTCAGATGCTATTAATTCATATGTTTCAGCTGGAATATTGCTCTCAGCACTTGTTCTGGGTGAGCATTGTTTTTCCACCGAATGTTTCTGGAATTCATTCTTTATTTCAGATACTATGTATTCAGATATTTCTTTTTTAATTTGAGTAATTACTTCTCATCTGATTTCCCTTATACTTTTCTGCTGTTGTTCCTTTGCTTCTATACCTGTTAATTCATTCATTTCAGCTGAGCTAGTGTCCTCTGCCCTTACTGGTGGATTTGAGGCCTAGGATTGGGTTTTTCTCCTTGTCTTTGTCATTTTGTATAGCACTGACCTTTTACCTTTGGTGTAGATCTTTGGTGTAGCTATTACCTTAGCTTGTTATGAGATTTGGGTGCCAGTCTATTAAGTCTGAGGTTATCCAGTTATGCCTCACCTGGATCTAGCTGTTGTGTTTAGTTCCTTTTTGCTGTAGCTCCTTTGGTTCTGCTCTGTTGGTTCCCTGGTCAGGGGAGCACGAACTGAAATGGGATGCAGAGCAAGTAATGAAAATTTCCATTGCCTTTGCTGGATTTGTTGTGAGGATCCTGAAAATTGCCAGAGTTGGCCCTCCTGTTGAGGCAGGTCACTCTCTAGGTGGGCGTTCCTGGGCTTTTGTTAGTCTGCTGGGCCCCCAAAAGGATAATGGATGTTCTTATTCACCATGAAGGCTCTGGTGGGTCATCCAGCCTGTGTTGGGTCCGGTTATACAGGCTGGAACCCGAGAAGGCTGGGAAAGTTCCCTCTGGTGCAGCGGGCCTGGAGCCTTCACTCACAGGCCAGGCTGCTCTGGGTTTCGAGCCAGGGGTGAGACCGAGGATCACTGAGAAATGTCCCTCCGGCATGGCAGGCTTGGAGTTCTCACTCCAGGCTGAAGTGCCCTGGTCTGGTGCCATGGGTTGGGACCAACGATTGCTGGGAAATGTTTCTTTGGTGCACAGGCATGGAGCTCTCATAGGCCGAGCTGCATTGGGTCTGGGGCTGCTGGGGTGGGGGGACAGAGAATCACTGGGAAGTGTCTCTCCCACATGGTTGGCCTGGAGTTCTACACTCACTGGAATTTGATGCCCAGGGAGTAGGGGAAATTCCCACTCACTCAGTGAGCTTTAGGGCAGGAGATCCGGGTAGTTGCTGTTGAGTGAGTCCTGAGGTTTCAGGCTGGTCATTTGCTTGGAGGGCTTGGGGGTGGGGATCTGGGTAGCCCTCATGCGAAGAAGCCAAAGGTTCTCTCTCAGACTCACCACACACTCACTGATCTGGGAAGCCTTGTGAGTTGTGCAAATTCCCACTCACTGGGAGAGCTTGGGATGGGATCCAGGAGGCCGCTGGAGTCAGCTGTCTCAGGCCGGTCTCTTTGGCTGGGCGGGTGTGGGCAGGATCGAGGAGGCTGCCAGAGTTGGCCGTGCTGTGTCAGGCCGGTCTCTGGGGCTGGGCCAGGAGCTTTTATTTTATTCATAAAATAAAAGTTATTTTTAGTGGTTGTGAGTATAAAGGTAAAAATAAAAAGCCCAAGACAACACCCAGCCCCACGCTAGACTAGCTCCATCTTAGCCCTTTGTTTCATCTGTTGCTAAATGTTCTGGGAAAGTTACATGCAACTAGGCAGCCACAAGGTTGCTCTAAAGCCTCAGCAACCCCCAGGTGGCCCTCATTCAATCCTGACAAAGGAACAATTGCTATTGGCTTCTGTAACCTGCCTGCTCAAGTTTCCCTCTTACCCCCTAATGACCACAAGATGCTCCCCCAAGGTTACCCAAGCAGTACAGAAATATGTTATTCTGTCAGAAAATCCCCCGCGCCGAGCCAATCAATGTAAAGGTCAACCCCTATTAACCAATGCAATTAGCTTCTATAGTGTGCTTGCCCCCTCCTGATTTTGTGGTTTTTGCCTTTATAAACCTGCCTGTAATGACTGTTCGGGGCTTTGCAACTGCCTTAGGTTTGGAGCCCCACTCATGGTTCAATAAACTTTTGAGCTCTCACCCTTGTCTCTTGGTGTCTCCCTGCCCTCGGAGATCTGGGTCAGCACAGACCCAACATGAGTATGCAGAGTAAAGACATTGCCCTTACAGATTTCTAAGCTATTTTTAAAAGAGGTTTGCTATATGTACTGCCTTAACCAAAGTTTTACCATAATAAATGCAGAAGACATTATTTCTCAGGTGGCTAATCAAGTCCACAGAAGGGCTCTGTAATAGTTTTTGTCTAGTTGTCCCCCCCCCCCCCGACTAGTGTTCTAGAAGCTATCTTCATGTAGTCATAGGATAGCTTGTGGTGTTTCTGATTAATTCATGATCCAAGGCTGGGATTATGGGTGTGAGTGCTACATCCACCCTGGGCCAGATATTCTGAATGCAATATGAGGCAAGGCAAGAAAAGTGGTGCTTTTGCCGCCACTATCCCATTTTACTCTTGCTGTTTTTCTGTTTTCTGCCCTCTGCCCTGTGCCACTCTGCCTTGGAGCCATCTGATTATGGACCGGAACCTCCACAAACTATGAGCCAAATAAACTTTTCCTTCCTTATTTTTGGGTGTCAGGTATTTTGTCCCAGCAATGAGAAAAAAGTGACCCAAGCAGTCTGCCTCTTTCTCTCTCTAGGGAGTCAGTGGACCACAGTCTAACAGTGTCCTTGGGGGTTCCCACCCTAGCCTCTTAAGAGTATCACTTCTCAAGTGGCTAAGGAAGTCACTGGGTAGTGAGATCTTCACACTGCAGGAATTGTCATAGGTGGGGCTGCACCCTGATCTTGGGGAGCCCAGAGTAGATTCCAAAGTGATCTTTCAAGAGCTTATTGTTTCTAAGGAAGTCCTAGAGAGGGATCTCCCCTGTTCTCCTGAGCTCAAGTACCCAAAACAGCCTCTCCAAAGGGCTCCACCATGCTCTCTTAGTTTCCAAGGGAATCTCTAACTGATATACACCCTTCTCCCTAAAGAGTCATTGGAACACAGCACCTGAGAAAACACCCTGAGTGTCCCACCCCTCTCACTTTGAGGCTGCATTTTACTGACTTTTCTTGTCACTGAGACAAAATAACACAAAGTAAGGGAGGCAAGGTTTATTTAGCTTACCGTTTGTGGAGGTTTCAGTCCATGGTCAGCTGGCTCCAAGGTGGCAAGTGGTATGACATATGGCAGAGGGACCACAGTGCATGGTACCTGAAGCAAGCAAAAGCAACAAAATGAAGAACACAGAACAAGCCTCTTTCTTTTCCAAATATTACATCCAGTCTACTAGGATTAAGGTGATACCAGTCTTATCAATGAATTAATCCAGCAGCCACCCATCCTTAATCCCAACATCCTTAATCCCAGTAGTGTACTAGGAATTAGTCACTCTAGATTCAGCTACTTCTAAAACGCCCCCACATAAAACTTCATGAGGTTTTGGGAAGACATCTAGACACAAAATCATAACAGGCCATGTCCTTTAAAATTGGGAACATTGGGCCAGCCAAATATCTCAGCAAAGTAAAGCACCTGCTTGGGCAGTCACAGGGACCAAGCTTTAATCCCCAGCGTGCCATGCCAGCCCCACCCCATGGCAAACTGAAATGGCTGGTTGAGACTGGGTGTGGTGGTGCTCACCTGTAATACCATCATCTGGGAGGCTGAAAACAGGAGGATCACTGTAAGTCTGATTATTG
This sequence comes from Ctenomys sociabilis, assembly GCA_004027165.1. NCBI lineage: Eukaryota > Metazoa > Chordata > Mammalia > Rodentia > Ctenomyidae > Ctenomys > Ctenomys sociabilis. The sequence goes on from PVKA01002648.1 coordinate 99,057, forward strand.
TAGTGAGACCCTGTAGGCCTTGTACTAAAGACATTAAAAAAACAAATAAAATTGAGAATATCCATGTGTGATGTTTTATGCCTATAATGCAAGCACTTGGGAAGATGAGGTACAAGGATCACCGTGAGTAAGTTCAAGGTCAGCCTGAACTATTTGTGAAGATTGTGTCTCAAAGAAAAATAGAAACACTAGGCAGAGTGGCTCATGCCTGTAATCTCAGCAGTTGGGAGACCGAGGCAGAAGGATTGCTTCAAGTGAGAGATCACCCTGGACTGCACAAGGTGCATCATTCCGGACCAAGATGAGCTACATAGCAAGACCCTGTCTGAAAATAAAAAGTAAGCAAGGTGACCTTGAAGGTAATTATTTGGGTTCTTTATGAACTAGTAAATGGCAGGAGATGAGTACAGAATGGTAATTTAATTTACAGTACTATATTTCAGTTATATCAGTTCTGAAAAAAACCAAGATGACATAAAATCCCTTATGTTCAGGCTTTTACAGATTTTCATTTATGGAAAGACCCCAAAGCTATAGTGTTTAGAGTGATTCATGAGAAGAGGAAGATTCATCTGGTGATTCTACCCTTGGATCTCTACTTAACTCTCAGTGACATATGAATCTCTCTAGTACTCCTTGAATCCCAAGGAGTACTAATGTAGGTTTACAAATGGGGTTTGGGCTCTGTCCCTGGACATGGCCTTTTGTGTGTTCAACAATCAGGATCCAGATAAAGATAAAACAAAGGGTGAGAAAAATGCATAGTCCGAAATTATGGTTGCCCTGATTCACAATGCAAGGAAAAACCCATAACCACTCCAAGTCTGCAAGCAAACAGAGCACCAGGCACACAACCTCACCAAGCCACAGACCAGGCCTTGCACTAAGTCAGGTGGCCAACTATCTGGTGGAGGACTGGTGGTCCCAACTTCCAGAGAGGGAGCAGCCAGCCCAAAGCCTCACTTCCTATTCTCTGAAAGACTGAAGGATCTCAGGGCAACCAGCAATGCCCTTGTCTGTGTATATCTCTGTCTTATCCAAGAAATCATGGGTGATCCTTGATATTTCAGCTAAGAAGTATTAAGTCCTTCTGTTTTTACTCTTTTTCTCTAGAAAATCCTCCTGTAGATGTGCAGCCATAATAGGGATGGAGTGGATCCCTAGTCAGAGCTCCTTATTTTACATAGAATTTTAGTCTAATGGTTAAGCATAAGTACTAATAATGATTAAGCATAAGTATTAATGGCCTCATTGTGCCCCACACCTTCTGATTTTACCTGTTAGGACTAGGCAAGGTCATGCTTCTCATCATCCCCAAGGTTACCATACAGACTTCTTCATCTCATCTCATTGGTGCCTACAGACTCAGAGGTTAGCTTTGGAGGACAGGTGGTTTTCTAGATATTTGCAAGTAGATGGGACTTTGATGACTTGATCGCAAAGACTATCAGGTGATATGATTCACTAATGGGAGGAACTTTGTCTAAGAGGACGTTGAAAGAGTCACACCTGAGAAGGCCGTACACCATACCTGGTAGGTCAGGGTGGACAGCAAGCCAGGGCTGTGCTGCATCATGTCTCTGCTCTGCTGGGTCATGTAGACCCCAGCAATCCTAAACCCGGACTCAGGAAAGAAGTAAAGAAGCAGCTTAAAATGAAAGAAAATAGTTTATTTGAAAATAGTGAAGGAAGAATAGAGACATGACAGAGAGCTACTCTGGACACATAGGGAGCATTGTAAAATGAATATCATTGCTATTTCATGGTTCAACTTTCTCAGACTCACTGTTTCATGGGTTTTCAAAAATATTAATCTAAATTATCTATCATGTTTTTTTCTCCGTATCATGTGTTGCTCTACCATACAGTATATATATGTTGTTAAAATTACATGGGTGATAAGCGCTCCCCTGGTAAGAGTGAGGGCCTGAGTTCAATCCCTGGTTCTGCCAAACAAATAAAATAAATAAATAAATAAAATTACATGAGTGTATGAGTTTGGAAAATAGAACATTGAAAGTGTTTTTTTTCAAGCGTGGGAAAGGTTTATAAGAGTGTGGACAGGGTTTAAAAAGAGATAGATATATGATAGATAGATAGATAGATAGATAGATAGATAGATAGATAGATAGATAGATAGATAGATAGATAGATACATAGATAGACAGACAGACAGACAGACAGACAGAAGACAGACAGATAGATAGATAGATAGATATTCAAATAAATATAAGGTCATTACTTCGCTGACTTTCACTTACCACCAGGGTATCTGAAATGTAACCTCCGCAATGTGAAGGACGACTGTAATTCAAGGATCAACTCCTTCTAGTGAGATTCTTGAGCAGGACAACTCCTGAAATCTGATTGGCCCTAGCTTTATTACCAAGAATTGCTTTTGCTATTCAAGATCTCTTCTCTTTCCAAATAAATTTTAGCAATGTTTTCTTGAGCTCTGTGAGGTATGCTAATAGCACTCTGGAATTGCATCAAGTCTGTATAACAACTTTGGGAGTATGACCACTTTCACTGTGTTGTTTCTTCCTACCCACGAGCAAGGGGTATCTTTCCACTTTCTGATATCCTCTTCCATATCTTTATTCTGAGTACTATAATTTTCAACTTATAGATCTTTTGTTTCCTTTGTTATTTTTATGCTTAAATATTTCATTTTTTCTTCAACACCATTTTGAATGATACCGTTTCCTTAATTTCTCTCTGTGTTTTGCTGTTTGTGTACAGGAATGCTATTGATTCTGGAGTGTTTACTTTGTATCTAGCTATGCTACTGAATTTAGTAAGTCTATAGGCCTTTTGGTGGAGTTTTGGGGATCTTTTATGTACAATTTCATGTCATCTGTAACTATTTCTTCACTGTTGGTGAGAGGGTAGACTCATGTAACTACTACAGAAATCAGTGTGAAAATACCTCAAAAAACTCATTTTAGGGGTCCCATTTGACCCAACTACTTCCTTTTCATTTATGTCCATAAAAGAATTAAGAATATCATGTCATAGTGATATATGTGCACCCATGTTTACAGCAGCACAGGTTATAATAGCAATATCTTAGAAACAACCCAAATGACCAACAAGTGAAGAATGGATAAAATATTTGCAGTTTTTTAAAAAAAATACAATGCTATACTGCTCAGCCTTAAATAAATATAAACTTGCAACATTTCTTGGTAAATTGATACACCTTGAGACTACACCATTAAGTGAAATACATTAGACACGCATGTGTAAGTACTACATTATTTCTCTGTGTGTGAAACTGAAAATACAAATAAGGACCAAAGTATATAGCAGGCATTATGAAATTGGAAAAAAATTATTCAAAGAGGAGTTAAAGTAGAGAGGGGGAGAGGGAAAGGAAGGAAGGGAAAGAGAACAAAAAAGCAAGATAAAATGGAGAAAAGCTTCAAAGAGAAGTTGAAAGGAGGGGATGGGATTGGGAAAAAAAGAGGGCTCAAGATATATCACACACAGGTACAAATTCCCTATGATAAATGTGATACACATTATGTGTATCTAAATTGTATCAATAACCATAACAATAGGAAAGTAAAATCAGAATATTAAGCCTAAGAAAAATAAAAATAAAAATGGCTTGCCAAATGAACTTACCAGGTTTTGGGTTGCTCACTGATCCTTGTGGGGTTAGATTCCAGGTTCTTCTTGTTTTGAGTAAAACATTAAAATAAACAGGCAAAAAGCAGTGGGAAAGTCTATTGGAAAAGTAACAATGAAGAGTAAATGAGAAACTGGGTCAACAGAGTGAGCCTGGGATGAGTCAAAGTGGAAAAAGCAGGATAAAAGTGCACCTTGGAGGAGCCTGAGCAAGCTGTCCTGAGGAAAGCAACAACAGAAACCTCTCCTTCGCACCCGAGGCCTTTCATTCTGTCCAAATCTTGAGGAAACCTGTGAGAATGGCTACATCCTTGAGAGATGGGTACTGGGATCCCTCACTGCAGGATAAAATTAGATGAAGTTTGTCTTACTAAAAACCTGCCTGACTTTCTAGGAAGTTCACATGCAGGGTTGTGGGAAGTGTTTCACACGATGACAAGTCATTCAACTTCCCCAGCCACTGTTGCATGCCCTCATCTCCTATCTTTCCTGAAATAAAAGAGTGAATTCTAAGGAACCATGAAGGTTAATAGTAGAAAAGTTTTATTGAGAGGAAGCTTCTGAGAGACAGGAGGGATTCCCAAAGTGAGCTCCCACCCTGCCACTGACGTCCTTTCCCGGAAGTAATTTATACAGCAAAGTTACAGTGTAAGTATAACATGGGTGTACTGTAACCAGCCTGCAGGATTACAACTACAGCTGCATAGCTATGTGAGCAATAGAAAAGTGGGTCATAAAACAGGGATACATTGAAAGAACAAAAGCAGGAAGTGATGGATTCAGATTTCCTAGGTACCCCCTTGGATGACTGTCTTAGTTACTCTTCTGTCATTGCTGGGAGAAATACTTGACACCCAAATTTAAGGAAGAAAAGGTTCATTTAACTCATAGTTACTGGAGGTTTCAGTCCATACACAGCTGGTTCCCAGGCAGCCTGGCACAAGGCAGAGAGCAACCTTTCATGGCATCCACAAAGTGCAAGAGCACAAAAAGAGGAGTAGTGGCAGCTCAAACGCTAACTTCTCTTTCCTCCTTACATCGAAATGCAAATTACCCAGCGCAGGTGCAGCACCCTCACCCATAAGAATCAATCACAAACTCCAGAAGTCTCCCCAAGACTGTCTGAGGTTTTGCGGAGATAGCTATACACAAACCATAACAGTGACTGACACCAATCTGGACTTACTGGATGGGTAGCGCTAATTACAATATAATTCCAAGTTACCATTATCCTTCATGTAAGATAACATTAGACGTTGCATACCCTCATATAGGCATGTAGGCCTGGCCATTGCATCTTTATTTTGGGCCCAGCCCTTCTTCAGATGTACCTGCAGCCACAATTCTGATGGCTTTAATTTTTACTAACTTATTTGAGATCCCAGTCTTTTTCTCACTGTACATTATTTTTTAACTTCACTGCCTATAATACTTTCATCATATTAATAATCTGAGAAACATGTTCTATTGATTACTTTGATATAGGTCATTTTCTCATTTCTTTGCATTTCCTGCACATATTTTTTATTATATGCCAGACCTCCTAGGTATACTATACAGTTATATAATCATGTTCCAACAATAGAATTTTATATGTGAAAATAATACAATTTCAGACATTTGAAACTGAAACTTTATAACAAAGATGCTCCAGAGACCAGCTTCAGATCTTTTATCTTTTCAACAAAATAATGGTCCTGAAGGATATCATTATTTTGGCTATTTTGCTAGCATAGGCTTGAAATGTTGTTGAAAAGAGAAATGTTGATAACATTTTTGTCTGAAAATGGTTGTGATGATCAAGCTGAGGTAGAAGAAATCAAAGCTAGGTAGAAAGGAAATCGGGAAATTATATTTTTAAGAAGTGAAAATTGTAGCTAGTTTCTTTATTTATGTATTTATCTTTCCTTCTTTTCCCAGAGCAAACTAAAACTGAGCATTTCCTTTTTATCTACAGATAGGTTCAGACATTCCAGTTTTTAATTTCAAATTATCTGTTTTCACATGTAAAAAGACCTTTGTTTTCACCTGTAAATTAGGGTTAGCCTATGTAGGGACCTTATCTTACTATGCAGTGAGCTATCCTCTCCTTCTCAATAGACAAGACTAAGATTATGGATATTCAGATTCCACAGCTTTCCACCTGCCTACACACATAGTTTCCAGTGTTCAAATGAGGCATATCTCATTTCTCTTGGCCCATAAACTCTTTAATTTTTTAAAGAGAGTAAAAGCTAGTATTAAAACAAAAAATTATATGTCAGATACAAAAGTTACATTTCTTGTTATATAGGTCTATCTTAGTCTTAACCATTCATCAGAAAAGTATGAGTTACAAAAAATAAAGTCATATTAATATGCTGAGCTGTACAAGGATCAAGTCAACAACTCTGGATATTGCCAGCCATGTGGATAACCCACTACTATTATAGACTAATGGACTCTATTGGATTATTTTTCTGAATTCACACACCTACAATATTTAAATGGCAATGGAATACCCATCTCTGAAAAATTAAAGAAAAAGGATACAAAACAAGGACCATTTGGTATCTGTATATTCAAAATAGTTAGAATAGATATATAGCTACTTTCTCTTAATTCAATGAGAAGAAAGATTTGTACTTGTAGTGCTTGGACAGGATATCATGTCTGCATCTTGTACTATGAATAACTACTATGAATACAACAGCATGCAATATATTAATTATTGTAACTGTCCTACTAACCTATTTCGAAACTGTCTCATTGCTATTTTTTCTCAATAAAATTAATAAAAAACAAAAAATTACAAACAAAATTTCACTTAACAAAGTAATATTTCACAGTATTTGTTGTAATGCATAATGTTGTCTTCCAACCAGTTATTCATATTACCAGCCATATGTGTACAAAATTGGAAGGAGAAAGAAATGTATAAGAAATTAAGAGTAAAAGTACAAACAATTAAAAAAAGGAGACAAAACAAAGTAACCATTATCTGCTCCATACCCTTGACCAGCAGAAATTCACAGTTCGGTTGTACAAACCATCCTGCTAACATACATAGATATATGTCTTACCTGACTTCCTTTCCTGCCATTCTCCTCAGTTCAGTAACTCTCCTTTTCAATAAGTTTGTTTCATTTTTGCAGTATCTATTGTATGCTTCAAATTCCATTTTCTCTTTCAGGTTCCCACATTAAAGAGACAATATGATGTTTGATATATTTCACTTAATGGTATGGTCCCTAGTTGCACCCATTTACCAACAAAAGACTGAAATTTATCCTGTTTTATTGCTGAATAGTACTCCATTATGTAAAAATAGCACATTGTCTTTATTCATTCCTCAATGAATGGGCATCTGGGTTGTTTCTAAGATTTATCCATGACAAATTGCACTGTTATAGACATGGGTGCACATATATTGCTATGGCATGAGGTTTTCAGTTCTTCTGGGAAAATACCTAGGAGCAGCTGGGTTGAATGGGATCTCCAATCATAGCTTTTTAAGGAATTCTGCACTGATTTCCATAGTGGTTGTAGCAGTCTGCACTCCCAGCAAAAGCAGAGAAGGGTTCGTTTTCCCCACAGCCTTCCAGCTTTTGTTATTGGTTGGCTTCTTGACATTAGCCATTCTTTCTGGGGGGAGATGGAATCTCAGTTTGTTTTAATTTACATTTCCCAAATGATCAATGATGTTCAACATTTTTTCACATATTTACTCCTCATTTGTCTTTCTTCTTCTGAAAAGTATGTATTTATTGCAGATGCCCGTTTCTGGATTGGGTCTTTGAATCTGGAGAGGCCTGATTTTTAAAGATATGCTCTAGATAGGAGGCCTTTGTCGGAGAGAGAGTCAGCTGTAATTTCTGTCCAGTTTGTGGTTTTCTTTTTATTCTGTTGAAAATATATTTTGAAGTGCAGAAACCTTTCAAAAAGATGAGATCCCAGTTGTTGATTCTTTGATGTATTTCACATGCAGTTTGTTTTTTATTCAAGAATATCTATCTACCCCTATGTCTTTAAGATTTCGACCTACATTTTCCTCCAGAAGATTTTCTGTTTTAATATTTAAATGTTTAATTTTTATTTTTACAGGGTGTCACTACACAGATAAAGCTTGTAGTGATGCTCTGTTTTCAGCTTCCCAAGTGCTTGGATTACAGACATGCGCCACCACACCCTGTCTCAATCGTGGTCTTAGTGTGTCCCAGGAGCAGGGCTGGCACTGCAGGCTGGGGAACCCCAGTCCCTACAGCTGCTTAAGCAGGTAATTTAATCTCCTGAACTAGCTGGCTGGCCCATAATATTTAAATCTTTGATCCATTTTGACTGTAGTTTTGTGCATAGTGATAGGCATGGGTCTATTTTAAGCCTTCACCATATGGAAAGCCAGTTTTTCTAGCACCATTTATCAAAGAGGCTTTCTTCCAGTGAACATGTTTGGCCACTATTTCAATTAGAAGATAGCTGAATGTGTGTGGTCTTTTAATCTGTTGTACAGATTATCAGCTCTGTCTCTATGCTAGTACCATGTTGATTTTATCACAGAAGCTTTATGGTATAATTTCAGATCAGGAATTGTGATACCTCCTGTCTTTGCTTTGTTTCCCAGGATTGCCTTTGATATTCTGGGTCTCTTCTTATTCCAAATGAATTTGAGGAAAGTTTTCTCTAGCTCTGTGAAGTACTTTTCTTTGTTTGTTTGTTTTGGCAATCAGGGATTAAACTCAGGCCCTTGCACTTGCCAGGGAAGTGCTTATTCCACTGAGCCATTTCCCCAGCTGTTCTGTGAGGTATTTTTAATGATATTTTAATCAAGACCGCATTGAACCTGTTTTGGGAATATGGCCATTTTCACAATGTTGGTTCTTCCTATCTAGGAGCGTGGAATATTGTTCAATTTTCTCAAATTTTCTCCTATATCTTTTCTCAGAGTACCATACTTTTCACTGTATAAATCTTTCATAGTATTTGTGAGACTGGTTCTGAATTATTTCTGATGTTGTTGAGAAAGGTATGGTTTTCCTAATTCTGTCTTCATTGTTTGTATAAAAAATGTATAGTGCATTCATTGTTGGTATAAAAAAAATGCTACTGATTTTTTGCATGTTGACTTTGTATATTGCTGTTACTGAATTTCATGATTAAATCTCTAAGACTGTAAGTGGAATTTCTGGGGTCCTCTATGTAGAGAATCATGTCATAGGCAAATAATGACAATTTTACTTCTTATTTTCCAATCTGTATTACTTTTATTTCTTTCTCTAGTCTAATTGCTCTGGCTAACATTTCCAGAATTATATTGAATAGGAATGGAGATAATGGACACCTTTGTCTTGTTCCTTGTTTAAGTGAAGGCCTTCAGTTTTCTCCCATTTAGTATAATGTTGACTGTTGATTTCTCATAGATGGCTTTTCACAGGTTGAGATATAGACCATCTATTCCAATTCTCTGTAGGGTTCTTATCATAAATGAGTGTTGGATTTTTTATTATTATATTATTATTTTTACTGAAGAACAAATAGCAATGAGACAGTTTCAAGACAAATTAACAGGACAGATTCGATAAATTAATACATTGCAAAATGTGTTCGTAATGTTTTGGTGCCGTACAAAGAGCATACATGATATTATACTTACAGACATTATTAAAGCAGATGTCTCTAATCAGTGAATGAAGAGAGTATAGCTATGTACTTATTTTTTATAGCTGAATTATATCACAGATTGAATAATTAATACTTTCTACCTTCTTATCTCCCTAGTGTTTGTCCACAGTACTAGAAACCAATATAATATCTTGACCAACCACTATTAGTGCAAATCTTTCTTCTCAAAGAATTTTGAAGAAGTACACCATATTTATCCTAACTGTACTGTTTATATACACAAATCATGATTCTTCACTTGAATACCCCCTTTTCTTGTTGAGCACTCTTGTAGAGTGTCAAAGATGAGCACTCCATTGTCATTAAACCAATTTAGGTGTGTGAACTCAGCAACACAATCCAACACAGTCCAGCATTGCGCAGTAACAGTGAGTTATCTGAAGAAGTTGATGACTATAGCCATTTACAGCTCACCTTATTATTATGGCCCCACATTATATACCTCATTTTTATACTTTTCTGCTAGATGGTTAAGACCAAGATAGAGCAAGACCTATATACCAAACATGTAGCTTTTGTTTCTGATGAAGTCAGTGAAGTCCCCTCAGAGTTTATCTTGTAATCCTGTACCTTACTCTGAAGATTCTTTGTCTGTGTTATCCATGCAGATGAGTCACAGCCAATGTTTGACCAGTTTGCTCTGTCAGAGCCTGAGGGAAAGTTTTCTCTCCATGTGAATCTCCCCAGGCACACTATAGAACTTCAATCTCTTTCCTCTGTGGCTCCATAATCTCCTTGATCAGAAAATTTGGGGCACAACCGAGTTTCATGATGTTGCAGTACATGTTCTCCTATGTCCTGAGTCTTCACTGACCTTGAAAGGCTAGGCCCAAAATGTTGACTGGCCTTATGGCTCTTCTATTTCTCCAATTTTGATATGTGAACTTAGGTTGTTTACTATCCAGAAGAAAAGCTAATTAGTACCCTGCAGCATATGCTGTTCAGTTTGTCCTCACTACCCGACTCAATTCTTTTTAATTATTGTTGTACATTTCTATTTGTATTTCTTCTTTCGACATCTTATACTACAGAGTCTATTCAATATTTGCATTTGTGTGTCTGGTTTATTTGTATGTGTTCAAGTGGCATCCACTTCAATAAAAATGCTTCAAGTTTATCATTCTTTATAGCTGAGTAATACTCCATTATATAGAATACAACATCTTTTTCAAACATTCCTCATGTGATGGACATCTTGGTTGTTTCCAAGATTTTACTATCACAAATTATGCTGCTATAAAGATAGGTACACAAGTATCACTATGATATAATGTTTTCAGTTCCTCTGGGAAAATTCCCAGTAGGGTGATAGCCAGGTTGAATGGGATTTCCAACCTTTTTGAGGAGTCTCCACACTGACCTCCACAATGGTTGTACCAGTCTACATTCCCACCAGCAGTGGAGAAGTGTTTCCTTTTCCCCACAACCTCTCCAATATTTGTTCTTCGTCGATTTCCTTATGATAGCCATTCTTTCTGCAGTGAGATGGTATCTCAGTGGTATTCTTATTTGCTTTTCACGGATGGCTAGTGACGTGGAGCATTTTTTCATATATTTATTCACTTCTTTAATTTTGTCCTCTGAGAAGTGTGTATTCATCTCAGATGCCCATTTCTGAATTGGATCTTCAAATTTGAGGGCCCTGTTATATCTTAGTTCTTTATACATTCTAGACAGCAGACCTTTGTCTAATTGCTTATTAGTTAGGAGTTTTTCAAAATTTGTGGGTTGACTTTTCACACTGTTGACAATTTCTTTTGATGTGCAGAAACTCCTCAAGAAGAATTGATCCCATTTGATTCTTTCAAGGGCTTCCCGTGTGAATATATGTTTGTTCATGAACTCTTTACCTACCCCTAGGTCTTCAAGAGTTCCTCCAGGCCAGGCGTGGTGGCGCATGCCTGTAATCCCAGC
>PVKA01002648.1:110361-121862 GCA_004027165.1 Ctenomys sociabilis
AAAAAAAAAAAAAAAAAAAAAAAAAAAAAAAAAAAAAAAAAAAAAAAAAAAGAGTTCCTCCTACTTTCTCTTCCAGGAGATTGAGTGTTTCTGTTTTAATGTTTAGATCTTTAATCCATTTTGACTTTAGCTTAGTGCACGGTGATAGAGCTGGGTCAAGTTTTAGTTTTTGACATGTAGAAAGCCAAGTTTTTCGGCACCATTTATTAAAGAGGCAATCTTTCTTCCGGTAAGCTTGTTTGGCTCCTTTTTCCAAGTTCAAAAGTTGAGTGTGTTCATAGATGCCTCTGCGTCTTTGAATCTATTCTGTTGCTCCTCAGGTCTATTTTATTTCCAATACCATGTTGATTTTATCACAGTTGCTTTGTAGTATAATTTCAAGTCAGGAATTGTGATGCCTCCTGCATTGTCAGTATTGGCCAATATTGCCTTTGCTATTTTAGGTCGCTGGTGATTCCGAATAAATTTTAGGATTGATTTCTTTAGGTCTGGGAGGTATTTTGGTGGCTGTTTGTTAGGGATTGCATTAAATTAGTACAGCAATTTTGGAAGTATGGCCATCTTCATGATTTTGGTTCTTCCTATCCAGGAGCATGGAATATTTTTCCATTGTCTGAAATTCTCTATAATCTCCTTTCTTAGGGTGTTGTAATTTTCCTCTATAATCTCTTTTCTTAGGGCGTTGAAAAGATCTTTGACTTCCATGGTTGAGTGAATTCCATGGTATTTCAGCTCTGTGGTTCTAGTAGTTTCTTGGTGGAGTTTTTTGGGTCTTCCAAGTAAAGTATCATGTCATTGCAAATAGTGATAATTTAACTTCTTCTTTGCCTATTCTTATTCCTTTTATTTCTCCCTCTTTTCTAATGGCTATTGCTAACTATTCCAAGCCTATATTGAATAGGAGGGGTGATAGAAGACATCCTTGTCTTGTACCTGATTTAAGAGTAAAAGATTTCAGTTTTTCCCCATTTAGGATTATATTAGCTTTTGGGTTGACATAGATGGCTTTTATCAAGTTAAGTTAGAGTCCATCTATTCCAATTTTTTGTAGGACCTTGAACATGAATGAATGTTAGACTTTGTCAAAAGCTTTCTCTGTATCAATTGAGATGATCATGTGGTTTTTAGATTTTAGTCTATTAATGTAGTGTATAACATTTATAGATTTTCGAATATTGAACCATCCTTGCATCCCTGGGATGAATCTACCTGGTCATGGTGTATGATCTTTTTGATGATTTGCTGTATTCTATTTGTTAGGATTTTACTGAGTATTTTTGCATCTATGTTCATGAGGGAGATTGGCCTGTAGTTCTCCTTTTTGTTTGTGTCTTTCTCTGGTTTTGGAATCAGTATAATATTTGCTTCCAGAAATGATTTTGGAGGGACTACTTCCTTTTCAATTTCACTGAAGAGTATGAGGAGTGTAGCAATTATATCTTCTGTGAATTTCTTGTAGAATTGCAGCTGAAAAAAAATGTGTATTCAGCTGTGTTTGGATGGAACACTCTCTATATGTCCACCACATCCATTTGTTCCAAGCTGTGGTTCAGTTCTGCTTCTTCCTTGCTAATTTTTTGACTGGTTGATCTATATTTTGAGATAAGGGAGTGTTAAAGTCTCCTGTAAGATTGTGATCTTAGACATTAAGTTTCTCATGTCCATTAAGTTTTGTCTTACATAGTTGGGTGCTCCTGTGTTTGGTGCATAGATATTTATGAGTGTCACCTCTTGCTCTTGAATTTTTCCCCTGACCAATATATGGTGGCCTTCTTTGTCTTGTTTGATCCTTCTTGGTGTGAAATTGAAACTGTCTCCTGCTTTTTTCTGAGTTTCTGGGACATACAGTATTGTTTTCCATCCTTTGCCTTTGAGCCTATGAATGTGCTTTTGAGTTAAGTGTGTTTCTCATATACAGCATATTGTTGGATTTTGTTTCCTAATCCACTGTGCAGGTCTATCTCTCTTAATTGGTGAATTGAGTCCATTTACATTGATGGTTACATTTGAAATGTATTGACTTATGTTTGTCATGATATTTACCTGCTATTGTTTCTTCCTTTGTATCCTGTGTTTAATTGTCTGTCCTGTTTAGTGAGTTCCTTCCATTCTCATTCGTGGAGCTCTGGTCATTGTCGTCTCTCTCTAGCACATCTTTAAGCAGCCTGTGTAGGGATGGCTTTGTCATCATGAAATTCTTTAGTCGTTCCTTGTCATGGAAGTATTTCACTTCTCCATCAAACTTGAAAAAGAGTTTTGCAGGGTTTAATAGTCTGGGCTGGAATTTGTTTCCATACAGGACTTGAAGAACTCTGCTCCATGCTCTCCTTGTTTTTATGATTTGTGTCGAGAAGTCAGATGTAATTGTGATTGGTTTTCCTTTGAATGTGATCTGCTTCTTCTCTCTAGTAGCTTTCAGTATAGCATTCTTGTTTTGGATTTCTCAGATATTGACTACTATGTGTCTTGGTATGTTTTTACTTGGCTTTAAGTTATTTGGTGTTCTGTATGCTTCATTTACCTGAATGTTGGATTGTTTCTTCATATTTACGAAGATTTCTGCAACTACTTCTCCCCAACTTCTTTTTATGTCATTTTTATTGACTCCTTCATTCTCATTGATACCAATTAATCTCACATTGTTCATGCTGGCGTCATCTTGCAGGTGAAGGATTATTTTTTCCTGCATTCTCTTTGTTTTTAAGAGATCCTTTCTCACCTTTTCACTAGCTGTACCAGCATCTTCAAGATCTGAAACTCTGTCTTCGTTTTCACTCAAACAGTTTTGTAGCCTCACAATTGATATTTTTAGTTCTTCTATATCTCTTTGACTGTGTTTCATCTGTTCTATTTCTTTTCTGTATTGCTCATTCAAGGAATCCATCATATTTCTGATCTCCTCAATTTTTTTATCCATGTCTTCTTTATTAATTCTTTTTCTGCATAGTTTCTTCAAAGTTGGGTTTCCTCTGCATATTTCCGGACTTGTTTCTGTATTTCAGATGCGGTGATTTCAAAGAATTCTTTTTTTTTCCAAAGAATTCTTTCTTGATCTCAGAAATTATTTCTTCTTTGATTTCCTCATGACCTTTCTGCTATTGTTCCTTTGCTTTAGACACTGTTAATTCATGTTTCAGCTGGAATGGTGCTCTCTGCACTTGTTCTGGGTGAGCATTGTTTTTCCCCCAGATGTTTCTGGATTTGATTCTTTATTTCAAATGCTATGTACTCAGATATTTCTTTTTTTATTTCAGGAATTAATTCTCATCTGAGTTCTTCTATATATGTCTGCTGTTGTTCCTTTGCTTCTATATTTGTTAATTTATTCATTTCAGCTGACCTAGTGTCCTCTGAACTTACTGGTGGACTCTAAGCCTGTGATTGCATTTTGTTCCTTGTCTTTGTCATTTTGTATAGCACTGTCCTTTGGTGTAGAGCTTTGGTGCAGCTATAACCTTAGTGTCTAATGAGATTCCAGTGCCGGTGTATTAAGTTTGAGATTATCCTGCTATGCCTCGCCTGGATCTAGCTGTTGTGTTCAATTCCTTTTTGCTGCAGCTCCTGTGGTTCCCCTCTGTTGGTTCCCTGGTCAGGCGAGCATGAACCGAACCGGGATGCAGAGTGAGTAGTGAAAATTCCCACGATTTTGTCTGGCTTTGGGGCGAAGATCTGGAAAGTTGCCCGAGTTGGACCTCCTATGTCAGGCAGGTCACTCTCTAGGTGGGCGGGCCTGGTCTTTGGTGTGTCCACTGGGCTCCCTAAAGGATAGTGAATGTTCTTATTGACTGGGTAGGCTCTTCTGTGTCAGCCAAGCTGTGCTAGGTCCAGGGCCACGGGTCAGAACCGGCGAAGGCTGAAAAAGGTCCCTACGGTGCGGTGGGCCTGGAGCTCTCACTCACATGTCTAGCTGTGCTGGGTCTGGGCCCACGGGGTGGGACCGAGGATTGCTGGGAAATGTCCCTCTGGCGCCGTGGGCCTGGAGCCCTCACTCACAGGTCTAACTAAGCTGGGTCTGAGTCCATGGGGTGGGACCTGGGATCGCTGCTGAGTGTTGGAATTTTTCAAAAGCTTTTTCTGCATTTGTTGAGATGTTCTTGTGGGGTTTTTTGTCTGGGCTCTACTGATATGATGTATGACATTTACAGATTTGCTTCTGTTGAACTGTCCATGCATTCCTAGGATGAATCCCACTTGGTCATGATGTATAATTTCTTGATAATTTGCTGAATTCTGTTTGCTAGCATTTTATTGAGGATTTTTGCGTATATTTGTTAGAGAGTTTGACTTCTAGAACTGTCTTTTACTTCGATCTTTCACTAGTTATGGGATCAGAACAATACTTACATCCAGGAATAAGTTTGGAAGAATTGCTTCCCTTTCAATTTCATTAAAGAGTTTGTGAAATATTGGCATTAAATCTTCTCTAAGCTTCTTGTAGAATTTAGCTGTGACTCCATGGAAACCTGGGATTCTCTTTGTTGACTGATTTCTCATTAAATTTTCAGTTTCATTTTTGATTGTTGAGTTGTTCAGAGTTTGTATGTCTTCTTGACTCAACTTTTGCATTTCATATGTATTGAGGAAACTGTCCATTTCCTCTGTATTTTTCTTCCTATAAGACTAAAGATTTTGGAAGTAGGTACTGATAAGCTTCTGAATTTCTTCTAGGTCTATAGTAATTTCACCTTTTCCATTTCTTACTGCACAAATTTGTTTTTTATGTGTCCTTTTAAAATGGGGTTGTTTAGGGGCTTACCAGTTTTATTTATTCTTTTCAAGAACAACTCTTGATTCATTTACTCTTTGTATTGTTTTATTCATTTCAATTACATTAATTTCTGCTCTAATCTTTACAAATTCCTGTCTTCTTTGGCTTTTGGCTTGACTTACTCTTTTTTTTTTTTTTTTTTTAGGATCTTGAGGTGAATCAAAATGTCTTTAATTTGAATTTGTTTTGTTTTCCTAATGTGTGAATTTAGCACTATAAATTTTCTTCTTAAGACAGTTTTCATGCTATCTCACAAATTTTTTTAAGTTGCATCTGTTTTTACATTTGATTGTAAACATTTTCTAATTTCTTCTTTTATTTGATATGTGACTGACAGGTTGTTCAGGAGGTTTTTGTTTAGTTTCCATGTGTTTATGTTTTTTATCATTTTTTTTCGGTCAATAACTTTGAATTTCTTTGTACGGAAGTACATGTGATAATTTCAGTTCATTTGCATTTACTTCAGAATTCTTTGTTTGTTAGTAAATGGTCTATTGTAGGGAATGTCCCCTATGCAGCTGAGAAGAATGTGCACTTTGTTGTTGGTGGGTGAAACACTCTGTAAACATTGATCAAGTCAATTTCTTCATAAGTTTGGTTTAGTTCTTTTATTTCTTTGCTGAATTTTTGCCTACTTGATTTATGTTTCTGTGACAGTGGTGTGTTTAAGTCCCCTATTACAATTGTGTTATTGCCTATTTGATTTTCATGTTTGCTGAAATTTGTCTTATGTTGGTGGATATTCCCACATTGGGTGCATATACATTTATAAGTGTTATCTCTTCCTCTTGAAGGTTTTTCTTAACAAGTATGTAGTGACCCTCTTTGTGTCTTTGAATGATTTTTTTGGTTTAAGTTGATATTGTCATAACAAGAATAGCTACAACTGTTTTTTATCTGGTTTCTCATGGTATGGACAGTTGTTTTCCACCCTTTACCATTAAGTCTGTGAATTTGCTTTTGAGTTAAATGTATTTTTTTGTATACAACATATTGTTGGATTTTGTTTCTTAATCTACCCTGGTAGTCTGTTTCTTTTTATTGGTGAATTGAGGCTGTTTACATTGATGATTATAACTGACATGTATCAGCTTATCTTTGCAGTGTTATTTTCCTGCTGTAGGTTCTGTACTTTTCCCCTTTTTTCAATTCATTTGCTCTGTTTTGTCATTTCTTTCTGTTGTTCTTGAAGCTGTGGTTGTTTCTGTCTCTTTGTAGAACATCTGTTGGTATTCTTTGCAGGGTTGATTTTGTTGTCATGAATTTCTTTAGTTCCTTGTTGTGGAAGCATCTTATCTCACCAGTGAATTTAATCAATAGTTTTTCAGGGTATATCAATCTGGGTTGGAAATTATTTTCTTTAAGTACCTGAAATACTTCACTACAAGCTCTTCTTGATTTGATGCTGAGACATCTACCATGATTCTGATGGGTTTTCCATTGTAGGTGATCTGTTTCTTTTCTCTAGCAGCTTTTAACATTCTACTATTTTACTGAATTTCTGAGGTCTTGATTATGTGTCTAGTTGTAGATTCATTTTGATTGTGACTATATGAAGTTCTATATGCCTTTCTTATCTGTATGTCAGATTCTGTTCTCATGTTTAGCAAATTTTCTGCTAGCACTTCTGCAAATAGTTTTTAATGTCATCTGTGTTGTCTTCTGATGCTTCATTGACACCTATTATTCTTATATTTTTTGCATCATCTTGTGGCTGCTGAATTGTTATTTCCTTGATCCTTGTTAGTTTTAAGAGATCTTTGTTTTCATGTTCTTTAGCTGCACCACTGTCTTTGATGTCTGAAATTCTATTTTCAGTTTCATTCAAGCAGTTTTTCCAGCTTTCAGTGGAGTTCTTAATTTCTTAGTTATTTATTTGAATCTGTTCCATGAATTCTAATTCTTTCCTGTACTGTTCATTCAATATTTCAATCATTTTGATATTCTCCTCCTTTTTTAATCTGTCTTTTTTAGCTGTGCCATGCAATTCTTTCACAAGTCTTTTTTAGCTGTGCCATGCAATTCTTTCACAAATGTCATCATTTCTTTTATGCCCTGAGAGATTATTTTTTATCTTACTTATTCTGTAGCCTGATGAACTTGTTTCTTTACTTCGGTTGCTATCATTTCAGAGATTTCAGATGTGCAATTTCAAAGTTCCTGCATGTCTTTGTCTGCTGGATTTGTTGTAGCTGGGCTGGCGAACTGAATTTTCTTTTTGCACCTGTGTTTTGAAGTTCCCAATAATCATCCAGACTTAGCAGTGGTGTAATAACGGAGAGGTCTGTGTCAGTAAGTTTCTCCTGCAGTAAGAAGCTGGGTAGGACTCACTAAGACTCTCACAACTATTGGGAATGACTGACTCATGTTCAAGAAAGCTCCAATGTAGGTGTTAGGTGTTGGTCAGAATCACCAGTATCCCATGTGCCATCCAGAATCTTCCCAAGCTCTTAAAATATTTTATCAGTGCTAGCATGAGCTCCACAACTGTGTGTAGGAGCCAAGTGGAACAGCTTGCACAGTCCTGCAGGCCATCTAGAGTCCTCCTAGGTTTTTAAATGGATGGACCAGACACCAGGAAAACTCCATTCCTGTGCATTATGGGCCAACAGATCACCCATCTCCATGGTCCAGGCAGGCTGCTTAGTCCTACTAAGTTCTTAAAAGGTTGGATGAGCAACAGTGCAAGCTCCACACTTGTGTGCTGGGGCTAAGGTCAGAGCTTACCAGTCCTTCAGGCTGCCCAGGGCCCTCTTCTTAATCAGTGCCAGGGAGGCTCTACACATGCATGCACTAAGTCCGCAGATCACAGCTCTCTAAAGCCCTGGCTCATACACCACTCTTGAGGTGTCCTAAAATCCCTGTCTACTAAATCCTTCCTATTACCAGGTTTTGTGGTTCTGAAGTTCCATTCCAAATATTGTTTCTAGGTTCTTTCTGTCTTGGGCAAAGTATTGGTTGAAACAAGCAGAAACCATAGCAAGGTTTCACATTTATAAAAGATAGGAGGAAAAGAAACAGGGTGAGCAAGCAAAATATAAGTAACATAGTAACTCTTTGTATCACCCACTCTTCAGTCTCAGGTCAATTCTAGACAATGCTATGGGAAACCTGCTAAAGTTCTTGCACAAAGTCCACATGCAGGGCTTTGGCAATTGTTTTGCACATGCTTGTGTCTGGAGATTTTGAAAGTAATAGATCACCTGTATTGATGCAGCCAGCTCTGCCGCAACTCAGTCTCTTACCTCATTCCTGTGGCTCTAGCTGACTCTTATGGCTTGTACCTAGATGTCCTCCCAAACCCTGTTGTGGCCATAGGTGGAGTTTTTCAGAAGTGGCTGGATCCAAGGTATGTAGTGTTTAGATTAAGGGTGTGATGCTAGGATTAACTCATAGTGTGGGGCCAGGATTAAGGGTGCTGCACAAAGAAGGCCCTTGTGGTTGTTACTTGTTGATTGTCATTTGTTGCAGGTGCTGCTTTTGCTACCTTCTGTCAGCCATGAACTATTTCTCCTCTGTGATGCTACCTCACTGTGGATCAGCTGATTATGACCTGAAACATCTATAAACTGTAAGCTAAATAACATTTCCTCTTTTTAATATTTGTGCCAGATATTTGTCTAAGACATTGGGTCATCCTGAAAATTATTTTTTTCTGGGAAAGAAGTCAGTGACCTTGCAAACTTATCTACACAAAAGTGTGTTAAGTTTCTCATTTCAGCTTCAAGAACATTCTCAGACCCTTTGTGTAAGATTAGCGATTTTCCTTCCAAACATCTCTTCTGTGGGTCTTGTAGTCAAAGCAAATAGCAAGAAGCCAGCATTACTAGAAGAACTTCATTACTAGGAAGAGTTTTCCAAAGAGAGCAGGAAAGTGCTTTAAGGAAGAGGCCCATTGGCTTAGGAACTAGAGCTCACCTGAGTCTCTCCTGGTTCTTAGAATATGACCCTGGCTTGCCATTCTCCTTATTTTGCCACTCAAATTGTTCTATAATAGTCAACAGAGTGGTAACAGTGGCCTCATGGGATTATTTTAAGAGTGCAATAAAGTAAATTGTGTCAGCATTCTCTGTTTGTGGTAAATAGTTGGTAAATACTTGTTGGATCCAAATATAAGGGTGTTAATAGGGATATGAGAAAGAACAAAAATTCAAAGTCTCTGGCAGCTTTTGATTTGGCACATCCTGTGAGAAATAAGACAGGTTAACTGAAAGGATCATGCAAAAAGACTGGTTCTTGGCATCCTATGAAGCTGCCATATAATTAATATTCAAAAATTTCACTTAACACTAATATTTTGTTATATGGTCTTGTTCATATATATTATGTTCTCATTTTCTAAGGCTTTAGGGCAAAAAAACCTCTGCTCCATTAAATTCATCTCAGCACATCTTGCTACTGCTTCCTCTATCCATTAATTTTCCTTTCTGTATTTTTTTTTCTGCTTTAGGCTCAAGTGGATTAACTACTTCTGAGCATTAGAGATTTAGATGAATACTCCCATAGAAATCTCATCACAGATGGTTGGGAGCCTCACTGATTAGAATGCTTTCTGTTCCAGTGCCAGAGCACGTTTAGAGGTGAGAAAGATAAAAATATTTCTTTCTTAAGCTGAGGATTTCCCAGAAGGTAATAAGAAAAGAATCTAAATCAAGGTTAAAAAATGAATACATTATCTGTTTGATGTTTACCTATTGGCGGGTCTTATAAGTTAAGAAGAAAGTAATATTTTTGAGGAGATTCACATTTAAAATCAGTTATGAACAAAATCTGATGGCATTGAGTGTTTGCATTAGATAAGCTCCCCAAAGCCTAACTCTCAAAGTCAAAGATTGTACATTTCCATTCGTTACCTCTTCTCCTATTCTCCCATGTGCTGGACCAAGAAAGAGGCTTCAAACTCTGCTTGTTAACATGGCAATCTTGGGCAATTCCCACAATGTTTTTTGATGTCTTTCTTTTCATTTGAAAACAATAGAGTTAACACTACCTCTGATAATCTTTCCTCGATCTCTCCTTTCTCCCTACTATTTCTGTCCTGTTTTAGTTCCCCAATACTATTCTCCAAGGTCCATTCTTACTGTCCACCCCCTTTTCAGCCAATCCCCCTACAGTGTCTCTGGAATTTCTTCACATAAAATAAAATGTGGTATTTTATAATATTTTAGGTCTTTCTATATGATAGAGTTCTTTTTTATTACTTTTTCTTTTAATTTTAGGATAAGGTGTACAGGGTGAATAGGGTCTCACTATGTAGATTGGATTCATAGTGATCTTTCTTTTTAGAGCCTCCCAAGTGCTGAGCCACCATGCCCAGTATCAATCGCTGTGTCAGCCCTCTCAGGGGTGGGGCTGGCAGGCAGGCCAGAGCACAGAACTCCAGGCCCCTGTGTCTGCCTAAGCAGGCACTTTAATCTGCTATGATAGGGTTTTTAAATTGCTCAAAACCATCATTATTAACAAGATTCTTGGGTACTTAGACATAAAGTGTGTATTCCTTATTGTGACAAGAATGCAAATCCATGTGCTCATGGATTACACTTGTGTGTTACAGCCATGATGCTTCCTAGTCATTCCTGAAGTCAGACTAAGCAAAAGTGAATAATTTCCACCCCCAGATGCCTGGGTCAATGCTCACAGAAGGCAACTTGACCCTCTCCAGCTTCCATGGCCTTTACCACCTTGCATTATTACTGATAAGAGCATGACATGTAAGAACACCGGTGTGTTCACAGTAGAGCTTCTGTGAGTGGGAAATAGATCTTCACCACATTACGCAATGACAACTAACACCACTAACCAATAAATGTGTGAAAATGGTGCATAGCTTTATTTGAGCAACTAGATAAATCTCAGTGGTGACTTTGATCACTTAGATGGCTACCTTGGCCTGTACTTCTTGCCCAGGTGGGACGTGTGGTGTTTTACCACTGTCTTTGCCCTTCCTCTTTTCTGAGTTCCATCACCTGCCTGGCTGTTGTGTGTCAAGACTTTGCGATCCCTCTCACTGCGGAAGACAATTCAGCATGTCTTACAGAATATATGGGCCCTTCTTTATGTCTCTATGAAGCCTTATAATCCTGCACCAAATGCACCAGTAATGCTGCCTAATCTGTAACTGCTTAAAGATTTCATTATATTCTATATTATTTGTGGTAGTTTGAGCTCTGTCTTCATTTTCTTGTTGCCTTGTTGGTTTGGTGGTTTCTTTCTCATGTTTCATTCTGCTTTCTTCCTTGGAACACCTCTTCCATGTCTTTCTTGCTTTTCTCCCAACTAGAACAACTCTGCTATTTGGACACTTATCCCCTAATTCTGTCTTATTCATCTGATTTCTGGGTCATAATGCTGTGGTTGATACATATTAGCTTCAGCCAAGCCTCTTCTCTTTTGTTCCAAGCCTCCTTTCTCTGCCATTTCCTAAATGTCCTTATAGAAAGGGCTGAGAGCTACCTCAGGTACAGGGAAGCTCATGCTATGAGAAAACTGCTGGGTTGCAGGACAAGTCTTTCAAATTTCAAAGCAAAAGATGTAAATATTGATAATTGGAATAGCACACAGGAACGCATAGTGGAGTTGAATACTGGCCTCTTCTTATTCTTAATGCCACTCTTTGGAATCAAGCTTTTCTTCACAGTATTTCTGCTCTTCTTTATACTATTGATGGCCTCTTCTGTTTGTAGGTGCTATGCTTGAAACTGTATTTCTCAATTGATTGTTTTCTTTTTTTTTT
>PVKA01002649.1:0-18222 GCA_004027165.1 Ctenomys sociabilis
AGAGAGAGAGAGAGAGAGAGAGAGAGAGAGAGAGAGAGAGAGAGAGAGAGAGAGAGAGAGAGAGGTTATTTATCTGAATGGACTACCTGAACTGAACCCTAAGTAAAAACTGTACCTGCTACATGCTTCCTCTGTTCAAGGCGCAGTTCCTCTTTCATGGTGTCTAGAGGCTTGTAATTAGATGTGAAAAGATACCAAACTGTCCATTAGGAATACATAATTCCTAATGGTACATGTGCATCCTATCATAGTCTCTCAAGGGAAAGTGAAATAATTTCATATAGAAAGATGACAAACATACTAAGTGTGAGTGGGGATTTTGCAAATCAAAAGTTTCTTAAATTAGAAAGGAAGTTAGTATTTGAGGATCTCTGGGGTCTGAATGCTTACTACCAAAATAAGAACAATCCACTTTCAGGCCATTCTGTCTAAAAGATATAAAAGTGGAAATGTGAACAACATACCAAAAATAAGTTGTCTGGATACTAGCTGATACAAGGAGAAATGGGAGATACCTAAGATAAAATCTGAGAGAGATTATGGCAATCTATGCTTGCGAACAAGTTGTAAAGTAATAGTTTATTTCCTTTTATATTTTTTCTTTACTGATTCACATTAATGAATGAACTCCTGAAGAGCATCCCTTAGTTGGGTAACAAAATGGAAGACATAAGGTTTCAGATTTCATGTAATTCTCAAGATGTGAGGACTTGTATTGCTTTTTTCAGTTAATTTTATTGAGAATCAAATAGCAATGAGACAGTTTCAAAACAGGTTAGTAGGACAGTTACAACTAATACATTGCATATTGCTGTCTCTGTAGTATTCATAGTGCAAGATGTAGACATGATGTCATTTCTAAACACTTAGTTAAAAACTTTCTTCTCATTAACTAAGAGAAAGTTAGTCCTGAGTCCTCACTGACCTTGAATGGCTACAGCCAAAATATTGGCTATCCTTATAGCTCTTGTTTTTCTCTAAATTGTTAGTCTACAAACTTAATCTGTTAACCTTAGAGAAGAGAAGCTTATTGATATTATTACCATATAACATAAGCAGTTGAGCCTAACCTCACAGTCTTTCTAAATATCAAGTACATTTACAATACAAATCCTTTTAATTGGGTTGAAGCATATAAAACCCCAAATAACATCAACCTAATTAAAAGGACTTGTGATCTAAATGTGCTTGTGCCTAGGAACTAAAGTATAAATGAAATATAGGAGGCTCTTGAGAGTGGAGACAAAGCACCATTCAAGTTGCTGGTGTTGTTTACAAAAGATCAAAAAGGGATATTGGCACCAAGAAGAATCATATAGGCTTGATCAACAGTATGGATCAAGTATATAGGCAAAAAATCAAAGAGATAAGAGAGAGCATAGCATGTTTATTTGGTCATTCATTTATCATATACCCTTGTATTGGGTGTTTATGAGGCACTGGCCATAGTACTAACCATGGTAGGGAATTATATATCTTTTATAATTCAACATGGTGCCATTTCTAGACTCTTAGCTTCATGAGGAAAGATACACCTATCTCATTCATTGTTATACCCATACTTAATATTTATTAAAGCAACACACATGAAGTCATGATAATGAATGACAATAAATATTATATCTACAAGATATAATTGTGGGGAGATTCAGAGAATTTTTCAATATATTATATTAAGTAAACTAGGAATATGGCTTAAATTTCTAAAAGGCTGTATGATCATGCACACACATACAAGCATATATGCATATTAATATATATCTGTAGTAAAAACAATAGAGTTTTAAAAGTATAGGGCTGGGGAGATGATTCAGTAGAATAAATGCTTCCCTGATAAGCTCAAGGGCCTGAGTTCAAGCCCAGGTTCCACAAATAAATAAATGAAAGTATAATAGGAATTTCAATTGAAATAAATAAATTTTATTTATTTCAATAAATAAATAAAAGTATAATAGGAATTTCTAATTGAAGAAAGCACTGCCATTTTTATTCATTTATTTATTTTTCCACTTTTTGTGGTACTGGGGATTGAACTTGGACCCTGCACTTGTTCTACTGAGCTGTCTACTGAGCTGTCTCCCCAGCCCCTGAGCACTGCCATTTAACAAGAGTGTCAGAGGCAAGTTTTTCTTTTTTAATTTTTAACCCATGTATATATTGAGTATTAAAATAAAATCACGCCTTTGAAGAATTTCAAAAGCACCTGTATGGAAGACGTCAGTGATCCTTCTCTTTGATTCTCCAAGCCAACAGGAATTTCCATGGAGTTGTTATTTGCCTAACCTAGTCACCGAGTCCTACTTACACCAGATTCACACTCAGCCTCGTCCTTGGGAACTTAGTCCAACAGCCTCAACAGATAGCTCCTTTGCCATGGAATGTGCCCAGGTTTCAATATCACAGTCTTAATGACCTCTTTCCTCTCCGTGGAGCATTTTACCATGGGAACAAGTAGTCACTTGTATCAAGCCACGTTAGTCCATTGCTACCAAACAACAGGCATCAGGGAGGGGACAAGCTGCTTTCGGTCAGTGTAGCACAGCAGCTCAGGCAAGACACAAGTTTGGTTCTCAAGAGACTCCAGGCCTTGTACTAGTACTTTTTTCTCTTGCTGAAATAAAAATATCCAACTAAAATTAAAAAGGAAAAGGTTTATTTAGCTCACAGGTTATGAAGGCTTGGGTCTGTAATTGGCTGGCTCCAAGGGGTGGGGTGGCACAGCACAGGGGCAACAGTTCAAAGGTTCAACTTAGCAGAAGACAAAAATCAACAGGAGCAAAAGGGAAGAAGGAAACATCCTTTTTATGTATTGTGTGCAGGCTTTCCACCTTGCCCTGGAGTGGGTGTAGCAGTCAAACTATCTCCACACCCCCTCTTGCACAGGATGTTTACAAAGTGAGCAACTGGCTCCAGGGCTGAATCACTTAATGAAATTTTTAAACTTCTAACACAATAATAAATCAACTATTTCAACATCCTAGAGAGCAAACTTTGAGTCAGTTAAGCTTCTAGACTTCTCAAGTTGACACCATGTATCAACCATAAAAATACCACTGCTACTGAGGAATGATTGCAACTTCCTTCCTAAAGTGTATGTGGCACTGTGTGTGTGTGTGTGTGTGTGTGAAGTAAATTTACATGCCATGTCTTTTGTACTATTTCTTCAACTTGCAGTTAGTGGTTAGGAGTCCTTGATAATTCATATCAGAAAAGTTTTTCTATAGTATTAGAAGCAGAATTCAACTGGAACTGAGAACTGCATGCAAAATAAGGAAGAGTAAGTGAGCAGAGAAGACAGACATTCTGAAAGGAGCATGTTTTTAAAAGAGTTGTGTACAGTTTCTGTCCCTTCATAGTAATCTGAACAACTAATTTGTAGACAACAATATGCAATATAACAACTATTGTTGAATTCCTATTATTTTGTTTAGTGAAATTCTGTATCACTTCTAATGCTGTGTTTCTTTTTACTATTTTTATTCTCTTTTTAAAAGGAGAGATATTTTCTTGATAGCACATACTTGAAAATAAAAATTAGAATGCCATAGATTTCACAATACAACATTATTTCCATGTCATCTTCCCCCCTAAAAAAGACACAAAAGGCAGGTAGTGAATTTATTGAGAAGCCTGAACTCCTTGAAGAAAATGACATTTTATTTATTATTACATTTGATATGTTTCTTCATTTAACATTTGGTATATAGTATGTGATTCATTAATATTTGTCGAGAATGAATGTATGAAAAGCATGTAAGTATTCATTGGCTAATTCCACTTATACAAAGGGGAGAGAAATAAAACACTAGTAGAAAAGGGGGGGAAATTGGAAAAAAAGTTTCACTTTGCTGCATTTCATACATGGTGTCCAAATAAAGACATATAAAATTCAATGGTAAATTACAAACCAAATAAAAGAATAAATCAACAGAATGTCAGGTTTAAAAGATAGTGATGAATATGTGTATGATCTTCTGAATCATTGCATTGTTTTAATAGTCCAAGGATTAGTGGCTGTTGAAGTATTTTCTTAGTCTATGCATTTTATCACCATGGAACTCACAACTATTGGTCAAATGTTTTGGGGGTGGGGTGTATCATAATGGATTCTAAGATATCTTTAGAGGAAAAAAAAGTGTGCACAAATCTCTTCAGATGGAGAAGTAGGTTACTTTTCTCTATCTCCAACTCTTCTACTACAAAGAGATTGATTTCTAAAGAGTACCATTTCCTATTTTTATTATTTAATGGAGATTTTTGTGTCACCTCTTGTTTCACCAGTCCAGAGACAGATCAATAACTACAGCAATTGCTCTTCAGAAGTGAGAACAGGTTGTCATGATTCCTTAATGTGGGTGAAAACCAGGGTAAGCATCGTTGAATTTGCTTTGTCAGTTGCTACAGTGATTGCCACTGTGGGCTACACTCCATCACTTTCATTCTTTTGCATCCAAGTGGGAATAATTCCAGGCCCATATTTGCCATCTACAATATGGGAAGTTATTGCTCACCTCCAGTTTTTCTTTCTAGCATGTTCTACAGAAAAGTTGGCAGCTTGAGTCTTCATGGCCCTTACCATGTCTACTTGATTTTCAGAAGGGAATATACTGAAATAAATACCTACACAAGAGACTAAGTCTATTAAAAAATAACTAGAATGTCTGCTACCATGTGGTCTGCAGCCCAGTGACAGAAGTCTCTACACTTTCACTTACACTTTATGTACTGATAGCCAGCATCCTGCTCCATCACCAGAACACAGCAACTACTAGTCCTGCAGAGAACCTGAGTCATTCACAGAGTAGAAAAGCATGTTGTTTCTCTGCACAAATATCTGTTTTTTGGGTTCCCAAATATTAAAACTTTAGGTAAAAGTACTCATGAGGTCAGGAAACACATTCTCAATTTTTAAGTTATTAATTGGGACCCCCCCATCTTGGCTTGACTAAAGCCAAAGAGTTCATTCACTGGCTGGCCACATATGTCAAAGTTGAGAGCATTTCTGAGGCTTAGTTCCAAGTTTTGTCCCAGAGGAAAGGGCACAAATTTAAGGATGAGTTTATTCCTTTTCACCTACGATGGGTTACACTGCTTGAGAAGGTAGTGTAGTTACTATCAGCAGAACTGTTTCCTGTCTGATGGAGCTATTCAGTTACTACTATATTGAAAGACAGAGAGAGAGACAGAGAGAGAGAGAGACAGAGAGTGACGGGGAGGAGGGAGAGAGAAGAGAAAATCTGGGAAACAATTGATTTTAGAATAAGATTGGTTGTGTTGGCTATTCATCAATATTTTGACAAAGGCACAATGGTTGATTATCAAGAAAGTCTTCCTGAAGCGCCATCAGAAATTCCAGGTTGAGGTATTTTTCTCATTATAGAGCATTGAGGGAAACAGGAGAAATAGTTTTAAAATAAAATGAGCAGAAAATGGAGAGGATACCTGGCTCTATCCAGCATAGGTTCCTTTTCCAGGGATTAAGAATTTCCTTAAAAATAAGCCCATTTTAAGAAAACTGTAATATATATTTTATATCTTTATTTTATAAATAAATGTTTCATTTCTTTTTATTTACTTGGAATATTATTTCATTAAAAATTGTATGTTATTCTCCTAACAAATATTTTGCTTTTTTTCATATTTGATGCCTAATCTCTTCTAGAAGTTGAAGCTGCTCACCACAGATTCTGTTCAGGGAGAAGAAAACAAAGTAGAAGTGACAACGGGGAGTTAGAATTGCCTGGTAGTGGAGAGATATGAAACCTATCTGTCTTTCAAGAAGGTCTTTCGAAGCTGCTAAGCTTTCTTTTTTGCAATGCTAAAGTTTGAGCCAGCAGGTACAGTACCACTAAACTACATCCTCAGCTCTTTTGCTCTTTTTTCTTTTTTTTTTTTTTTTTAATTTGAGACAAATTCTCATGAAATTGACCAGGAACCTTGCATGTAGGATCCTCCTGTCTCAACCTCTTGAAGAGCGTGGGTTACAGGCAGGCACCACCACACCTGGAAAACTGCTGTACTTTTAATGAGACAGGAAGACAAGCACAGGATCAGGCACACAATCGCAGTAGGCGACTGTGACTCGTATTTAAGGTAGTGTTTACAGAGAGGTGAAAAGAAGTCCGGGATTGCTAGTCACTTGAATTCAACTCAGGCTGCTTTCCAGACAACCAGTTTCCTGCGGGCTGAGGGCTCCTTTGTGTTTGCCTCATCTTTATCGCCTCCAGCTTTGCGCCCCTGGAATGCCCTTGTAAAAGCATAAGGTTTGACTTGCTGAACTTCGCCTTTTTCTCCCATTTGCTGTCTCCCACTCAGCTCCCTTAAAAAAAATATTTGGTGTCGGAAGCCGAAGCTTTGCACACTGGAGCCTCACCGCCATCAGAGACGTGACAGATTCCTCACTTGTTCACGATGTTATAGTCCCAATTTAGGGCTATTTATTCTATGCTTTTATGACTCTGTGATATTACCTCATGAATAACAATGAAGCATAAAAGAACGACCATCCAAGACTGCAAATTCCTTGACAAACCAGTGGCATATACTCTCAAAGATAATTGCTATATAAACATACTCTTTACAAAAAAAAAAGCATATACACAATCAGTTGAAAACAAAAATTATTCAAAACATGCATTCCACTTCTGGCATTCAGTCTGCTTAATGTAAATGAGCTTTGACCCAAAGATACTATCACTTAGAAAGAATATCATTGGTGTTGATGGAATAGTAAAAATAACAAGATTTCTGTTTAGAACTTGACAATACACATTTGGTGCCAGAAGATACCTAATAAAAAGAGATCAGTACCTCGGCAGTGAGGGGCTCCCGGATCAGTTGTGCTCTAAATAACTCAGTCTACCAGGAGCCTGATCGCAGTAATTGCAGCAACTGTGCAGGCAAGTCTGGATGCTACTGTAAAGATGATCTGGGTATTGGAATAATTAAAATACCAGATAATCCCAAACCCTTATGGCAATGGTTCATTAAAACCTCCTCCCTTAGAGAAATGACTTTATAAAAGCTACAAATCATTACAAAACTGTCTGGTTTATGCCTCTTCCATTTTGATTATCCTACTGCATTCTCTGGGGAAGACCATGGGAAGCAGCGAAACAGCCTAGTCAGGAAAGAGGTGGAAAGGGACAGAGCTTCAAGGAGAAACTGTAAATCTCTCCCCAGACCTCAAAGCAATACCCAGGTCTCTTAGTGGTGAGCCTGCTCTGGAGAGCAGCTGAAAGTGACATATGCATCATTCTGATTAAAGCAGGGTGTGGGATGCGTGCGTATAACTCAGCACTCTGGGAGGCTGAGGTATGAAGAGCTCGTGTTTGAGCCCAGTCAGTGCAACTTGTCAGCTTTGCAAGGCCCTATCTCAAAATTTTAAAAAGGGCTGGAAACAGCAAAGGCCTGTATTCCATCCCCACTACTGAAGCAAACAATCATACACACATCAAAGATCAGTTAAATATAAGAACAGGGGAAAGCTGTGAGCATTTCCAGTTCTAATCCCAACCCAGGACACAGATAATTTCTAGTGTGGAGACTATGCAGTAGGACCTTGTTTCAGACAAATCTTTTCCTCTCTTCCATTCTCTTTTTCTTTGTAGCAACTGCTTCCTAGGAAAACCACGCAGCTTGAAAAGGAAATCAAAATGGTGGGACAAAGTTGGTGCATACTGATGTCAGCTGTGCCTGTCTTAGTCCCGCACTTCCATGGTAGTTAGGGAAGACTTCCTCACAGAAACTACTTAGGAGTTAATTAGTTAATGGCAAAATAGGGAAAGGGTGGAGAAGAGACCTCAGAGAGCATAACTCCTAAGGAACAGGATGAGGCTGGTTAGACTGGAGAGGGAAGGGAGAAAATGGGGACAGGTGAGAGCGAAAATGAAGATGGGAATTGGGGCATAAATGTTTTGTGAGCAGTGTATTTGCGGTGTAAAATCCCAGGTGCTAAAATGAAATGTATTCAACTTTCTTTTACCTTATTTCAACCCACGTTTTATTTTGATTGTGATGATAAAGATCGATTGGTTTCCAAATCTAGTTCCCGTAGCTACATACTGATGCTTAAGGTGCCTTAGGAGTCAGATAGCAAAACATCACCCCCCTGCACCTCACACACACACACACCCCAGCACACCGAGTGGCCGTTATGAGAAATGGGCTTCTTTGATGCTAGGCCTTGGAGATTTGACGTTATCTAAAAAATAGGATTCTCAAAAGAGGATTTGAGGAACAGAAGTGGCCGCACCACCTGGGAACATGTAAGAGATGGAAATTCCTGATTCTTACCGCGGACCTTCTGATTCAGGGAATGGAGGCGATGCTGAAGTTCTCCAGCTGACCCTGCAAGGTGCTAGGAGTTGAAATTTGAGAACATCCTCGTTCTCTATGACCTTAACGAACTCAGTGACTGACATAGTGAAAGTACAGTAGTTCAGAGGATTTCTGTGTTCAACTCAACCCACACACAGTGGTAAGGCATAAAATTGGATAGGCCTGCTGGCCTTGTATTGTTATATTCGTCTGTGATAGCTTTCCAATTTCTTTTTCTGTTCTTTTTGTTTCCTTTTTTCTATTTCTTTTTTTTTTTTTTTTTTTTTTTTTTTTTGACAGGCTCTGTTGTTCCATGAAATTGCTACTTGTTTTCTTTATGCAAATTTAAAAGCCTGTTCTGGTAAATATTTTTTAGTTAGTTTCACATCTTAATTTCTATGTTAGAAAAGTTGTAGGCTCCCTTCAGAAAAACTGAAATTCCCTTCTATACTCTTCTTTCTAATGTTTTCCCCAATACTGTTTTGAGTGTAGAACTCAAAACAACACAATATCAGTCTATGACTACTGTTCTTTAAAAACAATATTAGCAAATCTCCCTTTTCTGGCTTGCTATGTGATAAGAAAACTGGCTCTTAAATGTGATGGCTTCTTGTACTCTGCTAAATTCACTTTTATGGGTACTAAAAACAAAGAAAAGCTACATCTCCCACTCCCCTGTTTTTGGAGACAAGTTCTCACTAACTCAGCAAGTGGCCCATGTTGGGCTTATACTTAGGCATCTTCTTGTCTCAGCTTGTCCTAGAGCTGAGATAACAGAAAATCTACTTTTTATGTCATCAAGTTTCTGGGGCTTGATTTTAGTGAAGTCAAAAACACTTGAATGAACAAATAAAACAATAACTAGCACACTGGGGCAACATACTTCCAACATGCGTATATCTATCGTGTAGGTACCCAGAAGTAGCGAGGTAGATATAATATAAAATAGACATCTTGTCAATCAGTTGAAAATACAAGCACGCCAATAAAATCACAGGAAACAGGAAGAGCTACACACAGAGACACCAACACATTCAGCTAATAAATGTGCTCAGCCCCATTGTTCTTGGGAGAAGCAAATGAAGACAAGAGATATATGTCTGATTGCAGTTAATGCAAAATTCTTAAGCACTGGTACCATCTGATTAACTTCCTCATAGACATGCAATAAAAAAGGGTATTATTATTCTTTCAAAGGAATATGGTAAAATTTGTGAGAGTGTTCCCTGTCGGAAGCAGCATATAGGAAGTGTAAGTTATTAGTGAGGTTCTTTTTCCTCAAAGGTACACTGTGGAATGTGATTTACATTATTAAAAGTAAAACAGAAGGAATGAGAACTTTCTTATGAGCCACTGACCATGTGTTTCATGAATAGAGAGGATCATGACTCATTCAAGTCTGACTATATAAAATATATAAGAAAAAATAATATTCAGACTTTGATTTCTAAAATATCTACCTTTGTGTGTGTGTGTGTGTGTGTGTGTGTGTGTGTGTGTGTTGTTGTTGTTGTTGTTGTTGTTGTTGTTGCTGAACTGAGGATTGAACTCAGGCCCTTGCTCCTACCAGGGAAGCACTTATTGCACTGAGCCATCTCCCAAGCCCCTAAAATTATATTTACTACTACTAGTAGCAGTAGTATAACTTGTTTCTCTTTGACAACTTTAATTCTCTGGGACACTGGAGAGATTCCATGCAATAAAAAAATCATTACTGAAAGCAAAATAAGCATTTGGCTGGCATACTAAAATATTACCTCATTATTAATGGTAAGATATTTATATTTACACTCTCAAGAGCTTTTCACTTAAGCAGAATGATAAGATTTTCATAAGTTGTAAGATTTTCAAGAGTTATCTTGAATACTAATAAATTAGTGTACCCTTTATTTTTCAGAAATTCTGAGAAAGGTCAATTCTCATGATTAGCTTCTTTCTAGTCATTTATCTTGAAATAAAACAATTATTCCATTTATTATTTCTTAAGCACTGGTACCATCTGATTAATTTCCTCATTGACATGCAATAAAATGGGTATTATTATTCCTTCAAAGGAATATGATGCATTGTAAAAAATATCTGTGAAAGAAAAATATAATACCTACAAAACTCCCTCATAACTCAATGCCTATATTTAATTTTCCCTTCATTCCAAAGCATCACTAGAGTCCCTGTTGTCGCTCTTTGCCAGCAGCACAACATATCTTCTTACACTGGAAGTTCATACTCTTAATGAGAAACATTATTTTTGCATACTTTGAAAGATGAAAATAACTTAATGTTACTTCTTAATTTGCAAGAACACTGGAGCTGTTACAGATAAAGGAAACAGAGAAAAATTAATATGTCTTAAGCATAAGCCCTTGGTACCCATTATATGAAGAACATGTTTCTGAGAATGTGCAATTAAAAGATCATGCTCACTGATGAAGTCCTGCCTATTAATTCAAATCATTAAAGAATAAATTCAGGAAAGCTGTCCTTGCACAGTTTAAAGGTAAAAAGAAACAATATGAAGACTCCACGCTCATTTTTGTAACAGAGAATAGCTGTTTAGATAAATAGATTTTACATTACTCTGCCTTAAATAAAAACCTTCACTTTGTGCTCTGTGGGATTTTATTTATCTTAAAATGTTGTCTTCGCTGATTTTCTCAGAGCTGAGTCGATATTTCTGACTCCCACAAGTTACAGAAAAAAGGTTTATTTCATCTCCCAGCTTGTAGACATTTCAGAACACAGGCTGGTTCCAAGCTGGAGGCATGGAAGAGGGGCAGCAGAAAAGAGCAACACTTCACCACAGAGCCAGCAGGGGGCAGAAATCGCAAGCCTCCCTTTCCCTTTAATCCCATCATCCACTTTGGTTCCATGCTGAACCAACTATCACATGTTCTTAATCTCAGTACCACACACCCTAATCCCACATTACCCACCCATGATCCAGCTACCTTTGAAAATCTCTACTTTTGAGCACCAAAGGCTTTGGAGGGTCAAAGACACAAACCATGACAAATATGTTTATTTATAATGTATTTTTTGTACTATTTTTACTCATGCCACTCTTTTTAAGTTTGAAACGATTTCTAAAGGAACACTGTGTTAGTCATTGTTTTCCACTGCTGACACAAAAAACCTGACGCCCAGAGTTAAAGAAGGAAAGGTTTGTTTAGCTCACACTGTAGAGATTTCAGCCCTCTGTGGCCTAGCTCCAAGGCAGAGCGACCTCACAGAGGAGAAGCAGCTCCTGGCAGGCAGAAGGCCGCGAAGCAGCAAAGCGGCAGCAGCCAAGCGCGCCTTTCTATTTCATCCAGGATATGAATTAACTTTGAGTGGTTTCATCCTCACCTGGAGGTGCAGGAGGTATCCTTAATCCCACCACGCCCACTCTAGATAGGTCTTCTCTGAAAAGTCCCATTTTATGACCTCACGAGGCTATACAGAGACATCTGGTTATAAGCAATAACAAATATTCACTAATTTAAACACTGAAAGGCTTTTAAAAGTGTACCAGAGACTTCAATTTCCACTTGGGAGTTGAACCGTAATATTTTTTTAAAGCCTGAATAAGCCATAAGCCATCCATTTTCTTTTTTTCTTTTTTTTTTTTTTTTTTCTTTTTTTTGAGACAGGGTCTTACTATGCAGTTCAGGCTGGCCTTAAGCTCACTTTGTAGCTCAGGCTGGTCTCGAACTCACAACAATCCTCCTGCCTCAGCCTCCATTTTCTTAATTAGCATTTAATATTTGCATTGGTAAGTGTTTATAGGCCTCTACTTAGTAAAATGGGTAACATTAGGTATTAGCCACTATTTGAGGTTTTGTATGGATGACTGTAAATAGCACTAATAATTAACATTTGAATGTAGTGTTCTTTGTTGATGTCTTCCTTCCCACTTTCTTCAATTCCAGTAGTGAGAGCTGGAGTTCTGTGAAGAGGGTGACAAGAAGACAGTCAGAAAATGTGACTTAATTTCCTGACACTGGAATCCAGATTTGAAAAAGCCTTAATAATCCCCTCAATATCTTAATCTGAGAGATGTTTGTTTATTTTTTTATTTTTCACATTAATTTTATTTTATTTTGAACAGTGAAACCAAAGGCAAAGAACAAAAATATCAGAAACAGAAATAGTGTACAGTGCAACAATATATATGCTACAAATTTTCAAAACAAGAATAGCTGACTAACAATGGTTGATATATTATCTATTTTTAGCATCAAATCTGTTGCTCAGATTAACAAATACAGTTATGTAAGACTGGACATATGATTGAACAATAGCACTTGCTTTCAAGGAACCTTAAATTTTTGGTCTTGTCTCTCTTTTCTTTTCTTACCTTGTTTAAATTTTATATAAAGAGAGTATAAAAATTAAAGCGAGTATAGTAATAATTGATATGATGTTAAAGATGGTACACATTTAGAAGACCAAGATGACAGGTATTCAAGCATAGTTTTTGTGTCACACATTGCTGTCCTCAATATAATCAATATTTGCTCAATGTCCTTAATATTTAATTAGATTGCAAATATCAGCATACAGAGTTAGTCAAGGTGAAAATTCTACACATTAACTACTATTAAAAAAAACTGATGGAAATTCTTACTGCAATCACCTCAGCCATCTTGTACAAATATTTGCATGTTTTCCCCTATCTTTTTTCCTTTCTCTCCTCTTCATTGTTTAAATCTTGAGCTCTGTTTCTTTCCATTTTACTATATCTGTTATACCTTTCAAGTTTTATTTATTCTTTCAGGTACTTGCACTAGGGAGACAATATGATATTTACACATGCGGGTCTGGTTTATTTCAGTTATGAGCATAGCCTCTAGTCATATCCACTTGCCTATGAAGGCTTCGAGTTTGCCTTTCATTATAGCTGAGCAATACTCCATTGTGTATTTCTCATCCATTCCTTTGTTGCTTCCAAGACTTGGCTATGACCAATTGTGCTGCTATTAACATGGGTGCACATATATCACAATGGTATGATGTTTTCAATTCTTTTGGGAAAGTACCAAGGAAGAGAGTAGCTGGATTGAATGGGACTTCCAGTTCTAGTTTTTTGAGGTCTCCACACTGATTTCCATAGTGGTTGTAGCAGTCTACATTTCCACCAGCGGTGGAGAAGAGTTCCTTCTTTGCCATAGCTTCTGCAGAATTTGCTATTAGTTGATTTCTCTGTGATAGTTATTCTTTCTGGGGTGAGATGATGTCAATATTGTTTTAATTTGCATTTCGAAAATGGTCAGCGATGTGAACCATTGTTTCAAATATTTATTTGCCTTTTGTATTTCTTCCTCTGAGAAGTGTGTATTCATCTCAGAACTCCATTTTTGGATTGGGTCTTTAAATTTTGGGGTACTAATTAATTGTTTTAGTAGTTAATATATTCTAGATAGAAGACCTTTGTTTGAGTGATTATCGGATAAGATATTTTTTAAATTTGTGTGTTGCCTTTTCGATGTGTTAGTTATTTCTTTTGAGGCGCACAAACATCTCAACACAAGAAGGTCCCAGTTGTTGATTCTGTAAAGTATTTCCCTTAGAGTTTGAGTTTTGTTCATAAACTGTTTGCTTACCCCTATATTTTCAAGATTTTAACCTACTTCCTTTTCAAGCACATGTAGTGTTTCTAGTTATTTATTTTTATTTTTTGTATTTTAGTGAAAGGGTCTACAAGATGCTCAGTCTCACTACTAGATCAGACTCCAAGTTATCTGCCTGTTTACAGCCTCCCAAGTGCTGGGATTACAAGCACACACCACCACGTCTCAATTACTTCTCAGCATGCCCTGGGAGGGATCCTGGCAGGCTACAAGATCGAACTTCTGGCCCCTGCACCTACTTGCAGGCACTTTAATCTCCTGAGCTATGTGGCAAGCCCAGTGTTTCTATTTTAATGATTAGATCTTTAACCCATTTTGACTTCATTTTAGTGCATGGTGATAGACCTGGGTCTAGTTTTAGTTTTCAGCATGTGGAGAGCCAGTTTTTCCAGCACCATTTGTTAAAGAGGCTATCTTTCTTCCAGTAAGCATGTTTGGCACCTTTGTGAAAGAGGAGATGGCTGAGTGTGTTTGTAGTTCTATCTGCATCTTATAATCTGTTCCATTGATCCTTGGGTCTGTATTTTGCCAGTACCATGCTGATTTTATCACAATAGCTTCGTAGTATAACTTCAGGTCAGGGATTGTAATGTCTCCCGCCTTGTCTTTGTTGCCCAGGGTTACCCTTGCTATTCTTACTCTTTTCTGGTTCCAAATGAAGTTTAAGAATCATTTCCCTAGATCTGTAAGGTATGTTGGTGGTATTTTGAAAGGGATTGCATTAAATCATTAAAGTGCTGTACAAATCAAAATTGTATAGCAATTTTGGGAGTATGGCCATTTTCACAATATTGGTTCTTCCTATCCAGGAACAAGGAATGCCTTTCCATTTTCTGAAATCTTCTGCAATCTCTTTTTTCAGAGTACTGTAATATTCATTGTATAGGTATTTTATTTCCTTTTTTAGATTAATTCCTAGCTACTTCACATTTTTGGATCCTACT
The DNA here is from genome assembly GCA_004027165.1 of Ctenomys sociabilis. NCBI lineage: Eukaryota > Metazoa > Chordata > Mammalia > Rodentia > Ctenomyidae > Ctenomys > Ctenomys sociabilis. Next base: position 14,873 of record PVKA01002649.1, read on the forward strand.
GTGAAGGGTATTGTTGCTCTAACTTCTCTCTCAGTGTGTTTGTATTATGTTTAGAGGAATGCTACTGATTTCTGGGTATTGATTTTGTAACCTGCTATGTTACTAAATTTGCTTACTAATTCTAGAAACTTCTTGGTGGAGATTTTTGGGGTCTTCCAAGTAGACCATCATGTTATCTGCAAATAATGATAGTTTAACTTCTTCTTCACCTATTCTTATTCCTTTTATTTCTCTCTCTTTTATACTGGCTCTAGCTAATGATTCCAGAACTATACTGATAGGAGTGGTGATAGAGGAAATCCTTGTCTTGTATCGGATTTAAGAGTAAAAGATTTCAGTTCTTTTTCCCATTTAGAAATACGTTGGCTGTTGGACTGTTATAGTTGCCTTCTGTCAGACTGAGATTGAGTCCATCTATTTCACTTTTTGTAGGGCTTTGATAATGCATGAGTGTTGGACTTTGTCAAAAGCCTTTTCTGCATTAATTGAGATGATCACGTGGATTTTCATTTTGGTTCTACTACTACAGTGTACTACATTTGTAGATTTGAAAATGTTGAACCCTCTTTTGCATCCCAGGGAAAAATCCTACCTGGACATGGTGTATAATCTTCGTGATGATTTGCTGTATCTTATTTGCTAGGATTTTGTTGAGGATTTTACATCTATGATCATCTGAAAGTTCCCTTTTATGGTTGAATCTTTCTCTGGTTTTTATATCAGTATAATACTTGCTTCCAGGAATGATTTTGGAAGTACTTCTTCCTTTTCAATTAAATTGAAGAGTTTGAGCCATATTGGGTTCAGTACTCTGTAAATTTCTTGTAGAATTCAGCTGTAAATCCATATGGACCTGGGCTTTGCTTTGTGGGAAATTTTTATATTACATTTTCAATTTCATTAGTTGATATTGGGTTATTCAGAGCTTTTACATCTTCTTAATTACATTTTGGTAATCTATACCTTCCTAGGAATCTGTCTATTTCTTCTGTGTCTTCAATTCTGTGAGAATAATGATTATCAAAGTGGCCATGGATGATCCCGACAGTCCACACAGTCAGTAGTAAGGTCAGTTGCACTTTTCATTTCTTATTGCTTGAATTTGAATTTTTTTTCTTTCCTCTTTTTGATGAGGTTATCTATCAGTTTTATTTAATTTTGTTCAATTTTATTTAATCTTTAAAAAAACAGCTTTTTTATTCATTAATTCTTTGTATTGTTTTCTTTGTCTCAATCGAATTAATTTATGCTCCAATCTTTATGATTTCCTCCTGTCTTTGGGTTTGGGGATTTGGTTGTTCTTTTTTTTCTAGAAATTTGGGGTGCAGTATTAGGGTATTTCTTTGTTCTCATTCTGTTTTCCTAAAGTGTGAGTTCACTGCTATAAATTTCCCTGTAATAACACTTTTATTGAATCCCACAAACTCTGGAAAGTTGTGCTTAAATTTTCATCAGATTGTAGATATTATTTAATTTCTTGTTTACTTTCATCTGCAACCCATTGGCTGCTGAGGATGGTGTTATTTAATTTCCATATGTTTTTGGGGTTTTTTGTGGTTCCTTTTGTCATTAATTTCCAGTTTCATTGCACTGTGGTCAGATAATATGCATGGAATTATTTCTGTTTTCTTACATACATATACTTAAGCATGATCTATGGACTAGTATGTGGTCTATTTTACAAAATGTTCCTTTTGCAGTTGAAAAGAATGTGTATTCAGATGTTTCTGGGTGTAATAGTCTGTATATGTCCATTAAGTTAATTTGTTCAAAGGTCTAGGTCAGTTCTTCTATTTCTTTGCTAATATTTTGTCTGCTTAACCTATCTTTTTGAGATAAGAGTATGTTGAACTCTCCTATTAAGGCAGTGGCATTGTATAATAGATTTTTCACATCCATTAAAATTTGTCTTGTATAGCTGGGTGATCCTATATTAGGTGCATACTAATTATGACTGTCATCACTTCATCTTGTATTTTACCCTAACCAGTATGTAGTGGCCTTCTTTATTTCATTTGATCCTTCTTGGTTTGAAGTTCAGATTGTCTGCAAATATGATTGCTATCCTACTTTTTTCAGAGGTCCTGGGGCATGTAGTATTGCTTTCCATCCTTTGACTTTCAGTCTATGACTTTCTTTATGAGTTAAATGTGTTTCTTGTATACAACATATTATTGGATCTTTTTATTATGGAACGCTTCACAAATTTGCATGTCATCCTTGCATTGGGGCCATGGTAAGCTTCTCTGTATCATTCCAATTTTACTATATGTGCTGCCAAAACAAGCACAGGAATTTGTTTCTTAATCCACTCTGCCAATATATTTCCTTTAATTTGTCAATTGAGTCCATTTACCTTGATGGTTACAATTTATATGTATTCATTTATGTTTGTCATGTCATTTTCCTGCTGTTGGTTACCTACTTTTCTCCTCTATTTAATGATCTGCTCTATTTGGTGGGTTCTTTCTATTCTCATTCTTGGAGTTGCAACCATTTTGATCCCAATTTAGGATATTTTTTAGTACTCTGGGCAAGCTTGGCTTTGTCATTATGAAATTCTTTAGTTTTTCTTGATTGAGGAAGTATTTTACTTCTCCACTGAACTTAAAGGAGAGTTTTGCAGGGTATATATCAGTCTGGGTTGAAATTTGTCTTCTTGTAGGACTTGTAATACTTTGCTCCATGCTCTTCTTGACTTGATGGCATGTGAAGAGAAACCTGATGTTATTCGGATGGGTTTCCATCTAAATATGATTTGTTTATTTTCCTTGGTGGCTTTTAGAATGCTGTTGTTGTGCTGAATTTCTGTGATCTTGATTATTATATGCCTGGGTGTGGTTTTAATTGTGTTGGTATTATTTGGAGTTCAGTATGCCTTGGTTCCCTGATGTCAGTTTGTTTCCCATTTGGGAAGTTTTCTGCTATTACTTCTGCCCATATTCTTTTTATATCATTTGTGTGAGTTCTTCTTACTCATTGATGCCTAGTAGTCTTAAATTGTTCATCTTTGTATCGTCTTGAAGCTCTTGAATTATTATTTTCTGGATCTTAGTTCTTTTTAAGAGATATTGCCTGACATTTTCACTAGCTGCAGCAGTGTCCTCACGGTCTGAAGGTCTATTTTCAATTTCATTCAGGTGGTTTTTCCAACTTTTAATTGCATTTTTAATCTCTTGAATATTTCTTTGAATCTGTTTCATGCATTGTTTCTTTGCTATATTGTTCATTCAGGGTTTCCATAATTTTTCAATTCTCTTCTTTTTTTCTTTTATGTTATTGAAGTATAAATAGCAATGAGACAGTTTCAAGATAAATTAACAGGACAGATTCGGTAAATTAATACATTG
>PVKA01002649.1:18322-38242 GCA_004027165.1 Ctenomys sociabilis
GGAAGGAAGGAAGGAAAGAAGGAAGGAAGGAAGGAAGGAGGAAAGGAAGGAGGAAAGGAAGGAGGAAAGGAAGAAAGACAGGAAACAGGAAAGAAACATTTAGTAATTTGAAGGAAGGAAGGAAGGAAGGAAGGAAGGAAGGAAGGAAGGAGGGAAGGAAGGAAGGAAGGAAGGAAGGAAGGAAGGAAGGAAGGAAGGAAGGAAGGAAGGAAGGAGGAAAGGAAGAAAGACAGGAAAGAAACATTTAGTAATTTTTTCATTATGGTTATCAATTTTTTTTTACTTGGAAGATTATTTCTGATCTGATTTCCTCTGAAGCCTTCTGCAGCTATTTCTTTATTTTAGAAGTTGTTATTTCTGGTCTTAATTCCTCTATACACTTCTGTGGTTGTTTCTTTACTTTAGGTGCTATTATTTCAGGTCTATGGCTTCCAATTTCTTCTATACTAGTGTCTCTTACATTTGTTCTGGGCTTGGATGCTGAGAATGCATTTTGCACCTTCTCTTTGTCATTTTATATTTCAGAGAGAATCCTTATTTTCATTTCTGTGATACTTTTTGTGAAAGTTTAATAGTAACTAGCTATATCACTGTGATCAGAGCCTGTCTGTGTAGAGTCTGTTCTTTATGTATCTCTTCTGTTTCAGAGATTCTTGTTTTGTGTGTGTGTCATGATTTTTTCCCACTCTATTGATTAAGAGTGAGATATTGCCTTCCGTTTGGCACTATCCTCTGCTCTTTGGTGTAGGGCTTGAAGTTATAACCCAAGTGCTTCCAAATATTATTACCCAAGAGAGCACATGTAGTTAAGGCAGGTATGGTTTTCCATTTACACTAATATAATTGGCAACACTAATAATGGGTAGTGAAATTTAGCAATTAAAACACTTGTGTAGCTAATGGGTTTGTATTTTAGATTACAATAGCAAACACTATGGCTGTGCAACTAAGCAGATATTAAATTTGAATTTGTATTCCAATTAGCTCCCCTAAGCTCTGTCTGGTCACCTCCCCTTGACATACTTGGAGTCTTCCGAGCAGACTAGTTTGCCAGTTACCAGTTGCCACCTCTGTCTCAAGAGGGTGCTGCCATAGTCTGGGTCCAGGTCTAGACCTTACTTGGCCTAGCAGTATGCTTCAGCTCACTGCGTCAGGATCTACTGCACTTGAACTTGACCAGCTAGGCCTAGCATGGGTCTGGCTGCTGTGCTTGTCTTCTTCTTGCTGTGGTCCATGGAAGTGAACCCCCTGTGCTCTACTCACTGGATGTTCTGCCCTTGGTTTAGCTCTCTGCATCTTGCACCTGACTGCTCCTCACTGAGTTTCATTGCAGGGTCCCAAACCAGGCCTCTCTGCTCTATTTATAATTTTACAAATAATTTATGTGAAAGAAAAGCTATACTTGTGAATAAATATAGTAAACATTCAACAGTATCATTATTTATAAATGTAAACAAATAATGCTTTCAGCTAAGCATTACTTAAATATGTCACATCATTAAAAATGCAACTAAAATAATTATTCTTTGTGGTACATGTCTAAATCATTTTATAAATACTAAAATTTATTATAATTTCAATTATATGAAAAAACCTTATGACACAATTTGAACTTAAAAAGGCATAAAATAATTAATTAATGAACTAGGTAGAGAAATAGCTGATTTTTAAAAAATGACTGAAAAGGAAATCTGTCATGTTTAATTATTTCCAAGTCTATATTGGTTAATAAGTAGTATTTACCTGTAAATCCAATATTTTTCTGGAATTACGGTCACCATGATCAGTGTCACTGAGAAAACACCTTTGTTCTTATTATATATCATTATATTGCCATGGATTTCTCTATATTTCTTAAATCAAATAATATTTTTGAAGTTTCTTATTTGGTACCAAGTATAATCCAGGAAAGACTGCACGCAGAAGCAGTTCAGCCAGCAGCAGGTAAAGATGCCCACTGCCACTGTGAGCGTGGGTAGGGAACAAGCCATCACCGTTCAGTTTTCTTTGTTCTACTGGGGCTCTGAGCTACCAGTAGCATTGATGATTACTGCAAAAATATAGGAAAAACCCATAGGAGATCAGACACGTGCCCCTGCTTGTAAGCCCAGTAGCAAACGTGTGTGGAAATTGGCTGGTATTTCTCTGATTAAGGACCTTTGTTGCGATCCCTAGGAAATACAATCCCCACTAGTGTATGTAGTCAAAGCGAGGAAAGCCATAGCTGCTCTGAATGAGACCACTGCAATCACCGCCCTTTTGAAGACCACTTTTACTCTCCACGGGTGACATAAAGTAATTTATGTATAAATTTTCCTCTCTCTCAAGAATAGTTCTTACTTTCATTCAGTTTTATTTGTCTGGTTTTTCCCTGTTAATGTTTAAGCTCTATAAAATTTTGGTCAAGTCCTTTTAAATCTTTAAATTGAAACTGTGGCACTTTTAAAATTTAGGAACCATGCAACCACTTTTCATCTAATTGTTCAGTGAATCCTAAGAAAATGGGATCATATATACATATTCAAATGAAAAGTTCAGTTTTTCTTTTTTTTTTTTCTTTTTCCTTTAGTATAAATTGCAACCTTTATTTTTGCCTTGGGTAACACTGCTAAAATTTTCTATAATTAAAATACACTGATATATGTATTAATTTATCGAATCTGTATTGTTAAGGTGTCTTGAAACTGTCTGATTGACATTTGTAGTTCAATAAAATAAAAATAAATAAATAAATAAATAAATAAATAAATAAAATACACTGATATGATGCAGATATTAAGAGGCATGATACATTCTAGAGCCAGACTACCTCATTTGGCACTTTTTCTTCATCAAATGTATTACCCTAGTAGCTGCCCTATAAGGTATTTATGAGTTTGAGCAACGTAGTATGTATGTGTATGTAATAAGCAGGTAGGTATGTCGCTAAGATTGTACCAGACACTGTAGACACCGTGTCAGGCATTTATTGTCAGCATCAGCATCGGCTTCAAACTAATGGTGGAAAACATCAGTAAGTGGCTCACAAACACAGAGGAGTGATTTTTAAATGAGGTTGTTTGGCCCCTACTCCCAGGGTCCAAACACCGATGCTACAACCCAGGCACACATTCTGGCTTAATCACTTAATCTCTGTCCTTGTTCTCTTCCTGTAAAATGCAGAACCAGGAGTACCCAACCAATAGCATTATAAAAATTATCTAATGAGACTTTGAAATAGCACGACTACAACTAAAGTTCACCTGAATCATCTTTCTCCAGTTGTCTTCCTCTTACAAGGCTGGCAGTCATTAATCAGACCATGCGTCCTCTGTCTTTGTGGCTGAAGATTCTGCATTGATAGCAAATACAAATTAGAAGAGTAAATATGGAATACTGGTCAAGAAAAATGTCTTGCTTTGCCTGCACTTTCCTCTCCTCTGCTCCAGATATTAAAAACCAATTCTTTCAGTTATTTATTGCTGGCAGAGATGGTTAATTTAATCTTCATAGATATAGTAAAATGTTTGGATGAAGGAAGCAAATACTGTGCTGAAGCTAATTGTAAGACACATTCAGGTGAATAATTCATCATGTGCTATATAATGATGTCCTAGATGGTTAGCCAAGAACAAACATCAATTCTACAAAGTGAATTAAACTAAAACCCAGTCCACTGGCACTACAAAATGGATAGAGCCTTTTTGTGCCAATATAGATCTAACCTTAGTGAATTTTGCCATGCTCTGGGAAGGTTCCATTTTTTAACATTTTCAGGTGACCTATCATGTGTGTTATTATTTCTTCCTAGCCCAGATTCTCTACCTTGAGCAAAATACAATAGCCTAGGAAAGGGCTTGAGTAGGACAGTTGTGTTAAACACAAACAGGTACAGCATTCAGCACCTTAGACATTTAACGTATCCTGCATGAGCTTCCAGTTTCTCATGCCAAAAATGAGGGAAACAACACATCAGTTTGCTGTCCGGATATTATTAGACTTACTCAAAACAACACTTAATATTGCATTCTGTTTATAAAATGAGAAAGGAACATGAAGACACACTCTGTGCACATGTACACGTAGATACATAAATCCATTTATGCATTCTGAACAGTATGCTACTTATTTACCTTTTTTATTATCAGTTGTCATCATTTTTGCTACCCTACCCTGCTTATGTCTGTCTTTTTTTTTCAGGGTATTTTCGTTTTCTTTCCTCTGCACATTTTATAATCCTCATCAACAAACATGAAGAGAAAACAGATGGAAAGATTCGTTTCCTCATTAGTAGTTAAAAATGCAAATTATAACTCTCTGGAGACCAGGATTTCTTTTAAACAGCATATGCTGATGTGGCTAAAATAAACCAATTCCTTAATATCAATACTACCAAACTAGTACAATCTTTTCTTAAAGTAATTATCTCAAATGGAAGAGCACAAATCTGTCTCCAACAAGTGGCTCTTTTCTAAAAGTATATATCAAAGAAACGATTCACTGAAAGTGACATGGTAATGACTGAATGACTTCAGAGATAATTCTAAAATACTCTAATAATCTTTAAAGGAAAAAAGACTGAAAAATATGGCACAAATGAAAGTCAATGAGACATTAACAAAATACTGTTTGAAAATTATGAAAACAAAAGGTATGGCAAAGTCTAATATAAACTTTGCACCATAATTGTGATTATTGAGTTTGTGCATGCCTTTGAAGGTGAAGCAGAAAAGTTGATTTTTCAGGAGATGAGAATTATTGGAAAAATTTTTATGTTGGCCTTTGTTGAGAAGTGCAAGTAAATGTTAAAGTCTGATCTACTCTGCAAAGATGCCAATATAACAAAATGATATGCATTTTCTTACCTTTGAAAAAAATAAGGACCGAGGAGATGGCTCAGTGGAATAAGCATTTCCTTGGCAAGTGCAAGGGTCTGAGTTCAACCCTTGGTTCCGCAAAAAGAAGACTCAACACCATTAGTTTTAGCATTTAATCTGAACCATACAATACCTTTTTATATCACTCTCCTTTCCTGTCAATTTTTTCCCCAAAAGACTCTGAACTATTTGAAGGAAAACATAGGATGTTTTCATTTTAAAAAGTATATCATAGTACCTAGCCCAGAACCAGGAACTTTATGTTTTAAAGCCTTACTTAAGGGTTTGCTGGGGCCCCATGGTGCATTCAACCTATATGACAAAGCCCACATTAGCAATGAGCACCACTATATCACCTGAAATAAAAATCGACCCATAGTTTTATATCTATGAAATTTCACACTGTTGGAAGGAAAATAGCCGGAATGCAAAGTACTTGCTGAATGAGTGTTCCTGAGAAATAACTGACTAATGTTGTTTAAAAAAAAAATGAAAATAACTAGGTTATGAAAGATGGAAAACGCAATCCTTTCTTCAGTACCTAGAAAGAGTATTCAAGCAAGAAGCGGCAACATCTCTTAGATCAGGCCTCCCAGATGTTTTAGGGACTAAGCTTACATGTTTTCTAAGCAGCTTTTGTAACCTGCTTAGAGTGAAGGAAGCTCACAAAAATAAATTACCCCCTTCCCTGAAAGATGTTTTCATGAAGTGGGATGAAAAACTAAACTACTTAAAATGACTAAATGGAATTCCAAAAATGCCAATATATTAGGGAGCCATGTCTGATGACCTGGGCTGGAATAGGATAGTGTTATATTTAATAAGATTCATATATTTGGTGTTTATCTCCATTCCCAGGCACAGTGTTCTGTGTCCCTCAGAGTTGAAGAGAAGTCGCAGCAAATGTGAATGAATCTGGCAGCAAATGTGGAACATAAATAAAATGGATTATTATCCATGTGGGAGTAATTAAGCAAACCAAGTTGCTTATTAAGCACGTTTTACATTATGGACTGTAGCCTTTTAAGAGGGATACCTGTGGGCTTGTTCATCTTGACCCTGTCCACGTTTGCCTTCCTAGCCCTGGTGAAGTCTGGTGTCATTAATATATTGCCTCCTGCAGCTGTGTTTTTCATGCTGTACCTTTCCAGATGTGCTCATTTCCTTGTTTTTGTCCTGAGCATTATTCATCCAAGACATGTTTGCCTCTTGAGCTTATTAAAGATACTGAAAAGTAGATCTGTATACATACATATGCAATGGGAAGTCTGGAAAAATTAATATTAGACTCCATGTTATCTGTTGCAATGGCAAGCACTGAAGGACACCCAGAGTTTGGAGGCAAATTTATTTATGTCATTGGGCACTGACTAGGATCATTCCCAGGACATCAAGACCCAATCTCTGGTGCTCTAGGACTTTAATATGATGCACAAGCTGAGGGGCTTGTGGGGTAGCTCAGCTGATGAATCGCCTGCTTGGGCAAACCCAGTGAGGCACAGGGGACTACAGTTCAATCTCCAGCTCCACATACCTTACCAGACCCAACCTTAAGGCAGCCTGAGCCAGCCCCCCCCAAAATCCTTCTATGTGATGCACAAACAGAAGGTACACAGGAGATGCAAAGGTGAGACAGAGCAGCCTGGAGTTCCTCTGAAGAGTTATCAGGGTAAGATCATTGTTTGCAAGAGTAGATTAATGATCATCAGCTCATACAGCATGGTACAATAGTGCAGTCAGGACCCCTGAAGTTCAGTTATGCTCTCATGGTTACAGGGGTCAAGAAAGTAATCACAGAACCACGGAGTGGCTACAGAGCTAGGCAGTTTCAAAAGTTTTAAAAAGAAAACAAGACATTTTGTATGGCCTTTTTCCTTTCACACTTAGGAAAACAAACCACAGCAAGCATTTCATGAAAAATAACTTCATATTGGAAACTGACTCAGCAACCCTGGTAGATGAGCCACCAAATGTGACAATGAATGTTGCTGACAACCTGTAACCAGGGCACTGCCCCACACCTCCACAGCTGCTCATGCAGGAGGCCATGCCATGGCATAGTACACCTCCGCATACATGCACAGGACTTGCCCAAATACAACCTGCTTCTCCACTTTCATTTGTGATAATCCTGAAGTTTGGGAAGCCTACTCCCAAGTAATACACTGTCCAAAGAAGTCACCTAATGTATTTGTATTCCACTACTTGTCACAGTGCTTCCAGGACTTCTAGGGAGAGTCAGAATAAGATTTCTCTTTCTAGCCATGTAATACTTTCTTCACCTATGTCTTGGAGACAAGTGACTGTGGCTGACTCCCTTGCTACTGAAAGCTCTGAACAAATGAAATCAGTTTGCTTTTTTTTTTTTTTTTTTTTTTTTCTGGAGGGTCCTTCATGAATTTCCATAATGACGTCATGAATGATAAAAGGATATACTGATATAATACAAAGTTAAATGCTGGAAACTTGCACTAGGATTTGCAAAGTAAAATAAAAAGAAAAGAAATAATAAAGAGAGAAGAAAAGAAAAGATGGTATCTGAATGTGAAAGTGTATATCATACAAGTTAAGATGTGGTCAGAGCTTCAAGTCAATCCTGGGGAGAGCAGAGATGATAGCTGGTTCCAAGGCCACCATGGAGGCAGGTGGAGGAGTGGCTGTCTTTCCTGTCCTTTTATCTCTGAGGTACAAGGCTGGTCTGGAATCATTAAAAATACAGGCTGAAGTTCCCCTCTGTGAGTGAATTAATCCTTTTGTCTAGGGAATGACTGAAGTAAGAGTGAATGGACTTTAGTGATGGGAGTTGCAAGCAAAGAGGAAGAGTTCCCAAAATCATTATGGCAAAACCTAGCAGTAGCAACTAACAAAGGAAAAAGTGCTTTCCAATATCCAAAGTTCAGTATGGCAAAGTTCAGTAGAGAAAATCAGCACAGAAGAAAAACACTTAGTCAGAAATATACTCTGTTAAAGAATGTTGACCACTCAGCTGGATATGGTGGTGCACTGCTGTAATCCCAGCACCATGAAGGGCAAAACATGATGTTTGCAAACTTATGGCCAGTCCAAGCAACTTAGTGATGTAGTAAGGCCCCATTGCAAAATATAATGTAGAAAGAAGGAAAGAAGAAAGAGAGAGAGATGGAGAAAGAGAGAGACAGAGAGGGAAGAAAGGAAGGGACAGAAAGAAAGAGAGAAAGGGAAAGCAAGCAAGGAAGGAAGGAAGGAAGGAAGGAAGGAAGGAAGGAAGGAAGGAAGGAAGGAAGGAAGGAAGGAAGGAAGGAAGGTGAGGGATGTAGCTTAGTGTAAAGGTCCTGAGTTTAATCCTAAGTGCCAAGAAAAAGAAGGAAGGAGGAGGAAGAGAAGGAGGAGAGAAACAGGAGAAGACAGGACGAGGAGACGTTTGGTCACCCAAAGCCATCACTTTCCTTTTTATTACCTTGTTTTCTTTTCTTTCCCACAATCTCCTTTATTTTTTTCTAACTTATCACAAGCTTGACTATTTCTCTTGTAGCTTTCTAAACTCTGCCCAGAGAATCTGAATGTTGACACCTCAAATTAGTCAGTCAGGCTTCACAGAAAGCTATGGACACTAAAATAAAATTATCCTCAGGGAACCAAAGCAGGGGCGGCCACTGGATTTCCAAAGGCCTTTTTGTCTGTGTTTGCTGTTAGGCACATTTCTGATACACGTGCATGTGTGCTGACAGATGTAAAGTGACTGCCAGGTGAAGCTTCTAGGAGGTGATGAGCATTTGGTAGTGTGTCATGGTGGGAAACACATTCAACAAAGGCCAGGGCATGGAGAAGAGTGTGTGGGAAGAGTGGATTTACGCAGATGCAGGAAGGAAAGTCTAGGTCTGGAGCCATGCAAGCGTCCATAGCTACTGAATTATGTTTTCTTCTCTCTCTTTTTTTTTTACTTTATAAAGCAATAAAATTTATAGGAGTAATATATTTGTTTAAAACAAACCTAGTATATTATCGTATAAACAAGCAAATAAAAATCCCTTATTCACCATTATTTCTAGTTCCTTGGCATGGACACTATTTTCTCCTTGAGTTCTCCTCTTCCTGCTGACTTGAGAACTCACCACATGAATGACTTAAGCCAGTGGGAAGCAGCAAATCTAACACTAGAAGAAGCTGAAAAACTCTGGAGTTTGCCACCTCTGAATTCGGTCCCCTTTCTGCCATAATGTAGCAAAGTGATAAGAGTTCACCTGAAGAGATGTCCTCCACACCAGCATCCCAGCGCTCCAGGTGAGGTCCAGTCCCGAGACTGCACACATGGATGACCTCATCCTAGACTCCCCACCTCCAACTGAGTAGGAACAACCTCCATACCAAGCCGAAGACTAATGGAACACGTCGAAATTGTCATCTGTAACTAAGTTTTACAGTTTTTTGCTGCACAATAAACATTAACACACAGAAATAATTAGACTGATGTAGAGACAAATGTATAAACAGATTTGTATTTATAAATATATGGATGTGCCATTTTAATCACTCAGCTCACTTGAATAATACATGACTGGGGCCGGGAAGATGGCTCAGTAGAATAAGTGCTTCCCTGGCAAGTGCAAGGGCCTGAATTCAACCCCCGGTTCTGCCGAAACAAATAATAACATGTGACTATATATTTTAAGATTTTAGTATCAGAAACAAGGTGAAATAATCCTCTAATTAGTGCAACACCATCATAATCCCAAAAGTTCCAAAACAACAGTGGCTGTCAACCCTGGATCTATGCCTGCTTCATGAGTTAGGAAACAGAAAATGTTACTTTCTCAACTTTAACTTTCTCTATGTAACATAATGTCTTAGAAATACCTAATGTCAATAAGTGCAAATCTATTTCTAAAGACACCAGCCTGCTTGACTTCTTAAAATTCTATGTTATGGTTGCTTTGAAATCTGTTAGATCAAGTTATTCTCAATATATTCAGTTTCAAAACTATTTTTCACACCTACTCTTTCACTTGATGGTGAATTAATTAATTAATTAATTAATTAATTTTATTTTACTTTTGGCAGAACAAGGGATTGAACTCAGGCCCTTGTACTTACCAGGGAAGTGCTCATTCCATTGAGCCATCTCTCTGGCCCATTGATGGTAAATTTAGTGAGATATCATTTAGTTTATTAAGTTTGAAAGAAATGATAGCTTACTGCATTGTATCTTCCCATCCACAAGTGTGTTATGTATTGTTTTCTTTTGTATTTGGGTTTTTCACCACCTTCACCAAATTTTTCAATAATTTGCAAAATGCTACTGCACACTTATTCCTAGGTATATTTCTTATTGCTTTCTGGCTTTATTGCCATGTGAAAACAGTTTTAAGTCCAGGTTGTTTTGCAGATATATAAGGAAGTCTTATCTCTTTGCATCTTTTTTGTTGTGAGGAAAAAATACTGATCTTTTTTATTCATTCTAATAGGAAAATTAAGATAATTAACTGACAAACTATGCAGATGATCTTATCACTTATAAATAAAAACAATTTTACTTTTTCCTTTCAATATGCATGCTTTATAATTTCTGTTACCTTAATCAGAATTTCTGCATAATATTGAATATTAAAGACATTAGTAAGTCTCTTCATTAACAAGTCTTTCTGGCTTAAATGTGTCTCATGGTTCTACATTGACAAAAATGTTTCCTGTAGGAAGCAGAAAGAAATCTCATAAAATTAGAGTTTCTAGGTTGCATCTAAGAGTGTTATTATTTTGTTTTTTTTAAATTATTTTTAACAAACTTATGTTTTAATATTACCGGCCATGTTGATGATACATAATAAACACACATATCAATGAGAACTGATAAACATATTTATCACTTTGGTCCTTTTTACTGGCCCTTCGTGTCTCCTTCCATCTCCGGATCCCCTTCCCATTTCCATAACTCTAGCTTTGAAGTTGGGTGTAGTGGCACATATTTGGAATCCCCGTGGACTGAGAGTCTGAAGCAGGAGGACTGCAGGTTGAAGCCTTGCCTGAGTGTAATGATTGATACACTGTGTCTATTTAAGAAGTTTAGAAGCTTAACTATGTGACTCAGCAGTTCTGCATCCCAGGGTGTAGAGGACTTGCCCTAGGATGGTTGTTTACACTCTGGATGTTGTAATGGTTGATTCTTTCTGTCAACTGGAGAAGCCTAGCAGCTTAACTACATGACTCCGCAGGGGGCCAGGGTCCTCACCTTCTAAACATCCTGAGCCTGTGTAATAAGAGGGCATAGAGAGGGTGTAAGTGCTTGTCTTAGTTACTCTTCTCTCATTGCTGGGACAAACACCCAACGCCCAAAATGAAGGAAGGAAAGGTTTATTTAGCTCACAGTTACTGAGGGTTTCAGTCCATACTCAGCTGGCTCCAAGGCAGAGAGAGGGGCACAAGGCAGAGAGCAGCAGTTCCTGGCAGCGGAACAACAGTGTAACAAAGAGCAATAGCTAAAGAAAGTCTGTTTCTCTGTCTCTTATATTACATTCAGGCTCTCTGCCCCAGGCTGGGGTATAGTACTCACACCCATAATCCCAGCAGTACTAAGACTCATAATCCAACCTTGGATCACACATAATCCCAGTGGATCACTAGTTAATCACAAATTCTAAAAGTCCTCACCCCAGGACTACATGAGGCTTTGGGGGGACAACTAGAAACAAACCATAACAGTGCTGCACCCACCAGAGGCATAGAGCCTAGATGCAATATAAAGAGGAAATACAGGATTTCGCTTCCCTCTTCTGCTAGTGTTGTTTCACTATGTCACTTTGAAGTACTGTCCCTGGGCCATGCCACACTGCTTTGGAGCCAGCTGATTATGGACTTAAGCCTCCAAAGATTATGAGCCAAATAAACCTTTCTTGAATTTAGGATGTCTGGTAAAAGTACTTAATCCTTAATGAGAACTAAAATTTAAAAAAAAAAATTGTTCTCCAGTATCACAAAAGGAGGAAAATGAACAATGAATGGCAGATACTATCAAAGTTGAAGTACTTATTGAGGAAAAATTGTCAGCTTGTTTTCTGTCTAATTTACATATGCAGAGATTATTAATAAAGTCTAATATTAAACTTTTCTAACATTCATGAACTAAACCATTCTTAATTTTATTGTTCTTGATACATTATTATAGTCTATTAACACTATTTTAAGATATTATATTCTGTTTACAAATGAAACTACTAGTTTTATTTCCTTATTTATTTTATGATATGTTTTGATGACAGATTAATGTAATTAATTAATTAATGCAGTCCCAGATTTATTCAGCTCATTTTCCAGGTATAAAAGTGGGGTTTGTCCGGTAGAGGCTGTTATTTGAATGTTGAATTTTGATCTTTTCTCAGCCTGATGCTATGTTCTACAACCCTCTGCCCAAGGCTGGGCAATGACTACAAACTCTGGCTTCCTAGAAACAATGAAATCAATTAAAAAAAAAACAAGATTCTCCTCTAATATAATGTGCCCCTAAGCTAATACATCCCATGAGTCAGGCTTATTAAATGCATCTTTTACATATAATATTGTCAGTTTACAGTGGGCTTATTAAAATGTATCTGTATCATGTGTTCAGACGTATCTGTATTTATTCCTTTGTCCTTGACTATCTAAGATTTGAAAATTATGTCTTAAAGTATAAGATGCTCTTTGTGTGTGGATTTGTGTGTATATGTGGATGAATGTGTTTTATTCTGTCAATGGTTTATGTTTAAATTAAATTCAGACAAATGATTTTTCTCTTATTTGTAACCTATAGATCATATTTCTTTGTATCTCCAATTTCTATTCTCATCTTTTAAAACATCTGCTCAAATTTCCCTCTGTATCTTTAATGCTTCTCTTACGTTTTCCTCAGTGTCTTGTGATAACAACTAACAATAAGAGCTCAAACTTCTGCATCTCTTTATATGCAGGCACAGTTCCCAGTGTTCTACATGCATAAACTCGATTTAATATTCATAACTGCCCACTTCTGGGTAAATGTGATAGGACTGACTCAGGAAGACAAAAGCACCTGGAAATTCCAACAAAGAGAACTCCCAAAAGGAACTGGGTAATTAACCAATGGAACACTAGAAAAGCACAATGAGAACACTGAGGAAACCTAGAGCTCTATAGAAGTAATAATGGTAGGAATCATCTGCATCCTTCATGTCTACAGAAATTAAAAGCAAAGTACTGGTGAACCTACCAGTTCTGCAGCCTGGAGTACAGAACTCTGAGCAAGGGGTATGACAGGTAATAGAAGGAAAAGAAGGCCCTGAGCAACATGTGGAGTGGTGGGAAAATACAAAGTGCTTTGAACTGGCCTGGCAAATACAATAGAGATTACACATGGCTGCTGCTCCCAGAATCCCTTCCTGCTCTTAGTACAAGGATAATAAGACCAATATATAAATGCAAAATGCCCATCACTGACTTCTGCCTCTTACTTTTGTGCCTCTCCTAGCATGAATATATAGGAAACTATTAGACAAAGGAGAAATAATAGTACTGTATTTACAAAGTACTGAGTATGGCTATGTTTGGCTATACAAAGAGTATGAGAAGGTCTATTTAGAGCTCAGACAAAAATAACAGACACAAAAATTTGCATGATTTTTCCAGTGTCACATAACTGCTGTGCATACTTACTATGCAAACCAAGGCTGCTTTCAGGCTGTGTTCATAACTGCCACAGCTGCCTATACAATTATTTGAAATTTAGAAAATCCCTTAGCTCAATTTCTGGACTTAATTTTGAACTATGGGTTTTCTTCTGTTCACTCCAGTTACTGAGCTCTATTTCAGTGATGACAATTTTAATTTCCACTATCCTCCAGATTCATATTTTATGGGTGAAATATCTTCTTACATGTCTTACAGTACAAATTGTACTTAGTCTAAATTTCCTGTTCTGCGTGTCTGCCTAAGTCTCTGTTCACAAGATGAAAAATTTCTTTCATTCAGGAACAAAAAGAATTGGCTTTCCTTAGAGCCTCTTGGTGTCATCTCATCTTCATAACAGATCTCCTTCTGGGCTGTCTGATGCATCTGTCCAGAAGAATTGGGCCTTGGCCCTGATGGGGGAGGAGTGGCTCCTTTAACACTGGGGAGGGAGTATGACAGCCCTGTACCACTACTTTGACCCCAAGTCTTCCATGATACTCTTCCCACTCCAGCTGATCTTGACACACTCATGGATTCTTTTGAGTCTAAGAATTCAGAGTGTGTGGAAGCCAACCTGCTTGGCTCCTCTTCCTACCAGCCCAACTGGTCACTCTCAGGACTTCTCTCAACCCCAGTGTCTCGGCCATGAAGCTATCTTGACACTGCTCCCAATTCTTCTAACAAGAAAATGTGCTCTTTAGTTTTCATTATCATATTCTGTTTTTCATGTTCAAGACTTTTTTCTCAGCACAGTGGATTGAACTCAGTACCTTGAGCTTGCCAAGTAAGTGCTTATGCCACTGAGCTATGTGCCTGGTCCAAATTTCTCATATGTATAACTCAAACACATTCATCTTGATTTGCATAAGGGCTGCAAATTTTAAAAAGAATCACCATTTCCAGAGATTGTTTATGAAATAGAAAAACTATAGTGCCACTAAACTTGCCATTAAAAACTTTCTTAAAAAATGGGATTCTGCCACTCATAATGGCTTTAAAATTATTTTTAATATATTAACAAACCATAGGAATGCTTCCGTGAAAATAGATGTATATTATTTCAATGAGTGCAGAAAAGTTCTACATATAAGTGTACCACAAAAATATCTTGACTCAAAAATCATTCTAGTTTGTTTTCAGTTTTCATTGTTATAAGAAACAGAAGAATGAACTTTTCCACAAAGTTTTAAATGATTTCTATAGGGTGGATTTTTCAGTATAAATTTATGAAGTTAGAGAGAATGTTCAAAGAATATCCTTCTTTTGTTTTTTGGGCTTTTTTTTTTTTTGGGATAGGGTCTCGCTCTATAGTTCTGGCTAGCTTTGAAGTCACTATGTAGCCCAGGTTGCCCTCTGACTCATAGCAATCCTCCTACCTCAGCCTCCTGCATGCTGGAATTACAGGTGTGTACCACCATCCCCTGCTGGAATATGGCTCTTAAATAAACAATTCTTATGCTTTGTGAGCACTGAATTGTGTTAGCTCAACACATGCTACCTAACATTTCATGCATCATTATTTCACTCCAAGGAGTTGGTCCTGGACAGGTCAGACTCAACATGCACCAGTGTCATCACTGAGTCAGAGAAGCAGCACTGGGACTGAGGAGGCTATTTGAAGACATGGAGAAGCAGGAGACCAAAAGCCCAGCATCACCAATGCATTCGCTAGAACATGCAAATGAGGCCATACTAGCTGTTGATAAATAGATTCTTGCCATCATGAAATTATTTGCTTAGCTATTTGTATAGAAACAACATGTCCTAAAGTCAAAATACTCACCAATGCTTCATGTGTATTAAGATACATTTAATCCACTTCAGGAAAGAAGCCTTCTTTTAACATTTTAAATCTCTCATCCTAAAATATTTAAATCCCAACATCTAATTTAATTAAACTTCTAAGCAATTATTATCCCTTTCCAGACTACAGTCTAGCTATTAACATTTTCAAATTCTGTTTTGTTTTGTTTTTTATCTTCATGAATTATCTCAAGAATGCCTGTGTCAAAACAAATATCTTGCTAGTCGTGGTGATGAACACCTCATATCCTAGCTACCCAGGAGGGAGACTTAGGCAAGAGAATCAGTTGAGCCTAGGAGTTTGAAAGCCTGGACAAAACCGGCATCCTCACAAATGAACAATATCTGATAGAATTATCAGAGCTATCTGTAAGGACAAAAATCGTTGGTTTGCAATGATATGAGTTACATCAGATGGTCAAAACATAGCTAACATTTATTATAAATATGCTTTTCATATGTAGCATGCTATTTTATTTAGAAACTGTTTATGGATAAAAAAGAGAGAAGATATATCATAAAAGAGGGGCTGGAGAGATGGCTCAGTTGAATAAGTGCTTCCCTGGCAAGTGCAAGGTCCTGAGTTCAATCCCCAGTTCTGCCAAAAAATAAAAATAAAAATAAAAAACAAAACAAAGAAAAACCTGAATCAGAGAGAGAAAGAGAAAAAAGATAGTGGGTGAAAGAGGGGAAAAAATGAGAAAAATAACAATTCCCGGTAGGTTATATTTCCCAAAAACATTCACACTGATTCTCTGGCTCTATCATCTGAAACTTTATGCCTCTTATCAACCTATGGAGTCTGATTTCAATCTCTTGAATGCAGGTCACTGTGGCTGCACAATAAATTGATGCAAAGGGACATTGGTGACTGTTGAAGTTTGGACACAAAAGGCATTTTCATCTGGCTTTTGAGCTCAAGGGATACTTGTCTTTGGACTGACCATAGCCCCTGTATTTTGAAGTATTTCAGTCCACAGGGAGAAGCTGCTTTTAGGAGATCTGGTTGGTAGCCCCGAATTGAATACCAGCTAGAATTATTATTAGCTGGAGTTTAACTGCCAGGCATGGGGAGAGTAGACTCTTGATAATTTCAGCCCAAGCTTTAGTATCTTCTAGTCAAAACTTTAAAGGAGAAGCTGTCTGAAACGTACCTCTTGTGCTCTTGAACTGAATTTGTATTGGCATATGCTCCCTCAGTATCCATTTTTAATAGAGATTGAACTTCCTCATAATACATTCAAGGCTCAGTCATTTTTATCCAGTTCCAGGCTCTCTTTCTCCCTCCAGTACTTCTATGTGAGCTATCTAAGCATCTGCTTTCTTCAACTAACTCCCCTCCCTCTGTGACTTGCTCTCTATCTTGTTCCCTTGCCCAGATGTGAAGTTATACCACAGCAACCAGCACTTAGCTTCAGTGGTACTTCTCAGAACTTGTGGGTGTTCCTTCCAAGCCAACCACTTAAGACTCTCTAGGAAACTTGCTTTGGATAACATCCTCGACCCTGAAAGAGCTATGACTCTCAGTTCTCCTGCACTCTCACGCTCTACCACTAGTTGAACGCACATGTCCAGAGTATCTTCCCCACCCCTGTTGGCCTTTCCAAGTGTGCAGTCTTCACCTCTCTGAAATTAGTAATTACACACTTGTTTTCTTACTATGTGTATTTCTTGAGTGTTGTCCTCTGTGTTTCATTTATGTAATACAACTGAACCTAACTAACTCCTTTTTAGGCCACTATCTTGATAGGTATAAAAGAAACACAGGTCAGGGAAAAGCCAATGTAAACAAATAAACTTTCTCATGAGAAGGAACCTGGACATGGGTCAGAATTTAGACAGCAGGATAATGGAACTTCTCATGAAAGGAGTTGTAGAGTTTCCCTTTGAAACCCTGAAAGGGCAAAACTGAAATTTGTAATCACTCTCATAACACAGCCATTCCTTATACATGGGGAATATATAAGTGGCAGTTTCAGTTAATAATTTCGTCCTTTTAAAATAGTCATAACATACACCCAAAGTAAAATTTACACTCCAAAAAGAATGAGTCATTAAAAAATAACAGATTCTGCCAAGCTACAAGGGCACAGAAAACCTGCTTTTGTTGCTGGGAATGTAAACTAAAACAACTACTATCAAGACCATTATAGAAATTTCTCAGACAACTAATAAAGGAACATTATTTTGATCCAGGTATTCCCCATGTAGGTATCTTTCTGAAAGATTTATTTAACTTTATATTTTAAAGAGAGCATAGGGGCAAGGAGATGGCTCAGTAGAATAAGCACTTTCCTGGCAAGTGCAAGGGCCTGAGTTCAATCAAGGACAGGTTGCACAAAAACAGTAACAACAATGACAACAATGAGTACAAAATAGCATTAAAACAGAAAAATTACAAGTAATATAAATTTCACAGTATTTGATGCAATGTATAATGTTGTATTCCAATCAGTTATTCATATTGCCAGTTATATGCATGTAAAATTGGAAGAACAAAGAAAAAACAAAGAAATATATAATAAATTAAGAAAAGTAAAAGCACAAAGAATTGAAAACAGGAGGCAAAACAAATTGAGTATTCTCTGCTCTTTTACATGGACCAGCAGAAATGCACAGTACCATTGTCCAAACAAAAATGGTCATATACATAGATAAACTTTTTACTCCATGGGGGATTTGCTTTGAAGTACAAAATGCTTTCAAAAACATGAGATCCTAGTTATTGATTCTTTGAAGGATTTCCTGTGCAGTTTGGTTTTCGTTTATGAAATATCTACTTACCCCTGTGTCTTTAAGATTTCTACCTATATTTTCCCTCAGAAGATTTAGTGTTTCTGTTTTAATATTTAAATATTTGATCCATTTTGATTATAACTTTGTGTATGGTGAGAGGCATGGGTCTAATTTTAGCATTCAGCATGTAGAAAGCCAGTTTTTCCAGCACCATTTATTCAACAGGCTTTCTTCCACGGAACATGTTAGACCCCTGTATCAAAGATACGGTGACTGAGTATGTTTGCAGTTGTGTCTGCGTCTTCTCATCTGTCCCACTGATCCTCATATCTGTCTCTGTGCCAGTAGCACACTGATTTGATCACAGTAGTTCTATAACCTAATTTCAGGTCAGGGATGGTGATACTTCTTGCTTTCTCTTTGTTTCCCAGGATTGCTTTTGATATCTTGGATCTCTTCAGGTTCTAAATAAATGAGGAAAGTTTGTTCTATTTCTATGAGGTATACTAATGGCATTTTAACTGGAATTGCACTAAATCTGTATAACAATTTTGGGAGTATGACCAT
Organism: Ctenomys sociabilis; assembly: GCA_004027165.1. Lineage (NCBI taxonomy): Eukaryota > Metazoa > Chordata > Mammalia > Rodentia > Ctenomyidae > Ctenomys > Ctenomys sociabilis. Next base: position 36,937 of record PVKA01002649.1, read on the forward strand.
TTGCATAATGCTGGCTCTTCCTATCTAAGAGCATAGAATATTTTTAAATTTTCTCAAATCCTCTTCAATCTCTTATCTCAGAGTACCATACTTTTCATTGTATAAATCTTTTATGTCCTTTGTGGGGTTGACTTCTAAGTATTTCATCTTTTGGATCTTATTGTAAAAGGTGTAGGTTTCCTAATTTCTCTATCAGTGCATTCATTGTTTATGTACAAAAATGCTCCCTATTCTTGGGTGTTGATGTATCCTACTAATTTGATGATTAAATCTACAGGACCATTGGTCAAATTTTTGGTGTCCTCTGAAGAGTATCTTTTCATCCTCAAATAATAATTTAACTTCTATTCTGATCGTTATGTATTGCATTTCTCTCTCTTATCTAATTTCTCTGTCTAATGCTACCAGAACAATATTGAATATCAGTGGAGACAGTGGGCCTTCTTATCTTGCTTCTGGTTTAATTTTTTATATATATTTATTTGTTTTTATTTATATTTATTTTTATTTTATTTTATTTTATTTTTGTTTTATTGAAGTACAAATATCAATGAGACATTTTTAAGATACCTTGACAAGATTGATTTGATAAATTAATACACTGCAAACTGTTTTCATAATGTTTTGGTATCATATAAGGTGCATACATGATATTATACTTATAGACTTTATTATACCGTGTGACTCTTATCATTAAATAGAGTGTAGCTGTTTGCGTATCTTATTTTTTATATCTGAATTACATCAAAGATTCAATAATTAATACTTTCTGTCTTGTTATTTTCCTAGTGGTTGTTTATAGTACTAGAAGCCGACATAATATCCTATCCAACCACCATTAGTGCAAATCTTCCCTCTCATAGGATTATGTAGAAGCACAGCGTTATCTATCCCAACTGTACTGTCTATACACACACATCATGATTTCCCTTTCTATACCCCTTCCTTTGTCTACACCTGTCAAAGATGGGCACTCCATTGTCATTCAACTAACACAATCCAACACAATCCAACACAGTCCAGCATTCCACAACAATAGTGAGTTATTCAAAGTTGTCGACCATAGCCATTTACAACTCAGCTTAACATTATGGCCCCGCAATGTATACTTCATTTTTATACTTTTCTGCTGGATGGTTAAGACCTAGATAGAGCAAGACTTATATACCAACACATGTACTTTATGTTTCTTATGTGGTCAGTGAAGTCCCCTAAGGGTTTATCTTGTAGTCCTGTACATTATTCTGAAGATCCTTTGTCTGTGTCATCCATGTGGATGAGTCATGGCCAATGCTTGATCAGTTTT
>PVKA01002649.1:38342-54646 GCA_004027165.1 Ctenomys sociabilis
CATGTGACTCTCCCCAGGCACACTATAGAACTTCGATCTCTTTCCTCTGTGGCTCCATAATCTCCTTGTTCAGAAAATTTGGAGCTCAACTGAGTTTCATGATGTTGCAGTACAGGTTCTCCTATGTCCTGAGTCTTCGCTGACCTTGAAAGGCTAGGGCCAAAATGTTGGCTGGCCTTGTGGCTCTTCTATTTCTCCATCTCTGATTTGTGAACTTAGGTTGTTAACCATCCAGAAGAAAAGCTGATTAGTATCCTGCAGCATATGCCATTCACTTTGCCTTATCTGACTCAATTGATTACAGAGGATTTCAGAAAATTGCTTCTGGTTTTAAAGTGAAGGACTTCAGCTTTGGCATTTTAGTATGATGCTGGCTGTTGGTTTCTCATAGGTTGCTTTTATCAGGTTGAAATATGAATCTATTCTGATTCTCTGAAGAGGTTTTACCATGAATATTTATTTATTTACTCTTACTGAGAAACAAGTATCAATGAGATAGTTTCAAAGCTGATTAATAGGAAAGTTTCAGTAATTAATACATTGAACATTGTTATCTTCTTAGTGGTTATCCATAGTAAAAGAAGCATACAGGATATCCTGTCCAAACACTATTAGTAAAAATCTTTCTTTTCAATGAGTTAAGTGAGATTAGCTGTATATTTATCCTAACTATTCTGTATATACAAATACAAAATGGTCCTTCCTTTGTAGCATCTTTTTTTGTTTAGTCCTGTCAGAAATGGGTATCCCACTGGCATTTAAATACTATAGGTGTGTGAATTCAGCAAAACAATCCAACACAATCCAGGGGTCCACAATAGTAATGGGTTATCCACAGAAATTGTTGACTTGAGCCCTTCACAGCTCAGTATATTAATATGGCTTTACTTTGTATAACTCGTTTTTATACTTTTCTGCTGGATGGTTAAGACCAAGATAAGACAAGACCTATATAACAATAAATGTAACTTTTGTTTCTGATAAGGTCAGTCAAGTACCCTCAGGGTTTATCCTGTAACCTTGTAGCACACTTTGTAGATCCTTTATCAGTGTTAGCCATGTGGATGAGTCACGGCCACTGCTTTACCAATTTGCTCTCTGGGATGAATGTGTATTGAACTTTGTCAAAAGCCTTTATTGAATCTATCGAGAAGATCATGTGGTTTTTGTTTTTCTCTTATTAATGTGGTATATTAAATTTATGGATTTGCATATGTTGAAACATCCTTGCATTCCTCAAATGAATCTCTTGGTTACGATGTATAATCCTCTTCATGATTTGTGGCATTCTTTTGCTAGTTTTTTATTGAGCATTTTTGTATCTATATTCATTAGAGAGATTGGCCAGTAGTTCTTTTTTTAGTTACATCTTCTCTGGTTTTAAACTTGCCTACCTGAATAAATTTTGGAGAGTTCCTTCCCTTTAAAATTCACTGTTGGGTTTGAGAAAAGTTGACATTAAATAATTTCTACATTTCTTCTAGTATTCTGATGTGAATCCACTGGGACCTGGGATTTTGTTTGTTGGTAGGTTTTTAAAGTACATTTTCAAATTCATTTCTCATTATTAGGTTATTCAGACTTTATATATCTTCTTGACTCAGCTTTGGCATTTCACATGTATCTAGGAAACTGTCCATTTTCTCTATATTGTCCATCTTGTGAGTGTAAAGATTTTGGGAATAGGTATTGATAATCTTATGAATTTCTTCAGGGTCTATAGTGATTATGCCCTTTTTATTCTTTATTGCATGAATTTGGGGTTTTTTTCTTTCCTTTTTTGATTAGGTTGGCTAGGGGTTTATCAATTTTATTTATTCTTTCTAAGAACCAACTGTTTGATTTATTTATTCTTTATATTGATTTCTCCTTCTCCATTGCATTAATTTCTGCTCTGATCTTTATGATTTCCTGCCTTCTTTGGGTTTTGGGTTTGACTTGCTCTTTTTTTTCTCTAGGAGCTTGATGTGGAGCATTAAATCATTTATTTGGGCTTGTTCTGCTTTCCTAATGTGCAAATTTACAGCTAAAATTTTTCTTCATAAGACAGCTTTCATTGCATCCTACAGGTTTCAGTAGATTATATCTGCATTTTCATTTTATTATAAATAATTTTTAATTTCTTCTTTAATTTCATCTATAACCCATTGGTCGTTTAGAAGGTTGGCATTCAATTTCCATGTGTTTATTTTGTTTTTATAGTTTCTTTTGTCAATAATTTCAAGTTTTATTGCACTGTGGTGAGATAGTATGCATGGAATAATTTAAATGGCTTTGTATTTGTTTAAGAGTGCTCTGTGTGCTAGTATATGGTTTATTTTAGAGAACGTCCAATTTGCAGCTCAAATAAGTATGTATTCTGTTGTTACCAGATGAAATACACTGTAAAGATCTACCACGTGAATTTCTTCACTAGTTTGGCTTATTTCCATTATTTATATGCTGATCTTTTTTAATAGTTGATCTATCTGTTTGTGACAGTGGTGTATTATTATCCCCCATTAATATTGTGTTACTGATCATTTGATTTTTCATATCTGTTAAAATCTGTCTTGTCCATGGGTGCTTCTATAATATATATATAATATTTATATATATATATTATTTATATTACATATATATATATATATATATAATATTTTTCTCTCTCTTCCTCTTGCAGTTTTCCCTTAACAAGTGTGTAGTGGCCTTCTTTATCTCTTTGAATGATTTTTGATTTGAAGTTGATATTGTAATCAACTAGGATAGTTTTCCCTCTTTTTTTGTGATTTCTTCTGGTATGGAGGACTGTTTTCCATTCTTTCATTGAAGGCAGACAAATTAGATAGAAATATTATAGGCAGTCAGACAGGGCGAGGACCTAGAAGGAGATAACATAGAAGACAAAGACACCTTGCAACTTGGGAGGGACTGATGCTCCTGCTGTGAGGCCAAACAAATGCTAACCTCCCTGAAGATCAGCACACGGTATTGAAGAGAACCTGCCTAGTAGTCTCGCCCACCCGCTTACTCTGTGACTAATTTCTCCACTAGATCCAGGACTTAATCAATTTTACCTGGGCAATGGTGCTTAAAGAACTGTTGGGAAAATCAGAGCTCAATGAAGAAGATGAATACCTACCAGATTTTTTTTTTGTTTTCTTTCTTCTTTCTCTGTTTTGTTTTGTTTTGTTTTGTCTTGTCTTGTTTTGTTTTGTTGATGAGCTCTCATTTCCACTTAATAATTTTTCTTTGGCTTTTCTAGTGCTTTCTTCCAATTTTTATTCATTTTTTTTCTTCAAATCCAGCCAAAGCCTTAGAGCCTTTCTTTTTCTTCTCTAGTTGCTCTTACACTTCTTCCCAGGTAGGCCTCAGTAGATTCAGATAATCCTGGATGGTTGGCGCTGAAGACTGGATTGGACCTCTTGACCTGTCCATTGCTATTGGATTCATGCAGGCTACCCGATTGTCCCATTTCCCCAAGATGCTGGACAGAGAGCCCAGTGAAGAGTGTGAAAGCCAGACCAAGGTACAGAAGCAGCCAAATCAGGCCCACTGCGGATCTTTCTCATTTATTAGTTCTAATAGGGCTCTTAATTTTGTATATGAAACCTTTACAGTGTTTTCAACGTGTAAGATCAGATCATTTATAAATACTTCATTAAAAATACCACTGCCTTCTTTGCAACTTGTATACCTTTCATTTTTCTTTATTGCCTAATTGCTCTGCTAGAGCTTCTAGTATTGTATTGAATAGACAGGAGGAAAGCTGGGCTTGCCTAGTTCTTTATATTAGAAGAAAACTTTTCACCATTTAAATATTTACAGTGAACTTTCCATACATAGCCTTTATTACATAGAGATGGCTTTCTATTATTTCTAATTTTAATTGGTTTTTAATCATGATTTGTTCTCAAATTTTATTAAATGTGTCTTCTGCATTGATTGAGAGGATTTTACTTTTTTCCATTATTCAGTTAATTTTAAGCTTTCATTCTGTTACCCTGATTAATTTTCATGTGCTAAACCACGTTTGCATCTGAGGAACAGATTTTACTTTGCCATAATATATAATCAATTTAATATGCTTCTGTATTGCGTTTGCTAGCATTTTACTGTAAATGTATTCACCAAATTTCATAAAGAATATCAGTTGTCACTTTCCCTTCTTTAACTTCATGTACTATCAGGACAATGCTGGCCTCCTAAGGGAGTTAAGCATTGTTCTTTCCTCTGCAAGTGTTTCTGAAGACTTTCGAAAATCTGAGAAGTAACTTTGGTAGAGAACTTTGGTTCTTTAAATATTTGGTAGAATTAGTGAAGCCATCAAGGTTAGGACTCTTCTTCGTTGAGAAATTAGTTTTCATTATTCACTCAGTACTCTTTACTAGTCCTAGATTTGTTTGGATTTTCTATTTCTTGATGATTTCTTCTTAATAGAATTTCATTTTCTATGAATTTTCCCATCTAGGCTATTTATTTTTTTTTTAATGTATTTAGTTCAGGGTCTACAGGGTATCACTACACAATTGGACTTGCTGTGATCCTCCTGTTTTCAGTCACCCAAGTGCTAGAATTACAGACTTGCACCATCATGGCCAGGCTCAGTTGAACCTCTGAGTGCACCCCCGGCATAGGGCCAGCACAGCGTGCAGGATGGAACCCCAGTCCCTGCACCTGCCTAAGCAGGTACTTTAGTCTGCTGACGTATCAGGCTGGCCCTGTCCAATTTGTTGGCACACGATTATTCTTAGCACTTGCCTCCTATCTTTTTTATTCCTGTAGATTTGAAAATCATTTACTCATATTTATGATTTTACCAATTTGAATATTTCTGTTCTGATTACTCTAACAAAAGTTTGTTGATTTGGTTGATCTTAAAAAGAAAAAAAGCAGCTTTATTCATCATTAATTTTACATTTGTACTCTTTCCTGTTTCATTTATCTCTGCTTTCTTTATTATTTCCTTTTGCTATCTTTGGGCTTATTTTGTGCTTTATCTGGTTGCTCTAGTTGCAATGTTATTGATTTGAATCTTTCAACATTTTTAATATAAGCAATTACAAATGCTACCTCTTCAGCAAGATAGCTTAGCAGTCTAAAGCACCTGCTTAGGCAAGTTTAGGCAAGCTACAGTTCAGTCCCAGTCACCGCATACCATGCCAGTCAAAAATAAATAAAATAATAAAAATAATGATTATTAATAATAATAATAATTTAAAAACAAATGTTACCTCTCACATTGCTTTTCCTGTATTCCATATGCTTTGGAATGCCAATTTTGTTTTTATTCATCTCTAAGTATTTTCTATTTTTTCTTATAGTTTCTTCTTTGATCTATTAGTAATTTAGGAGTATGTAAAGGGTATTGCTTACTGGCGAGAGCGCTTGCCTTAGTGGCAGAACACTTAATCCCTAAAATTTTCCAGAAAAAATGTGTTTTTTTCTAAATTTTCTTTTTTTATGAGTATTAGACTTTTTACAAGTACTGCTGATTGCTTTAATTATATGTATTTAGCATGAAAAGCTTAAATTCCTGAATTACAGGCAAATTGCTCAGTTCATCCTGTAAACTTTTTGTAGCTCAGAAACATGTATTGGTTAGTTTTGCTCATCCCAATAGAAATTCAACATGAATTTAATTCTCTTTCAGTGGATTTTTTAAAATTTTATTTTTTATTTTTACAACAAAGCATGCATTATTTTATGCAGCACATGGTATTTGCTTCAAAATATGTCACAAATTAATTCACAAATCCTGATGATGTAAACATGAAAGAATTGCCATCCCCTCATTTTTTTAAACATGGTAATTACACAAATTGTATCTGTGTACTTTATTTTATTTTTTTCCATAATTTTTTATTGAGAAACAAATAGCAATGAGACAGTTTCAAATCAAATTAGTAGGACAGTTTCAATAATTAATATATTGCATATTGTTTTCCTAGTGCTTATTCGTTGTACAAGATGCAGACATAATATGCTGTTTACAAATACTATTAGAACAAATCCCTCTATTCGTTGAATTAAGAGAATTAATTAAGCTGTGTGTCAATCTTAACTATTTTGAATATACACATAAAAATAGTCATTTATTTATATCCCCTTTTTTGTTTTGTTTTGTCACTTAAATATTATAGATGTGTGAATTTAGCAAAATATTCCAAAATAGTTCAATAGCCCATAACAGTATTGGGTTTTCTGTATGACTGGCAATGTCAGAAGTTGTTGACTTGAGTCTTTTATAGCAAAGCATAATAATATGGTTTTTCTCAGGCTTTCACAGAGAGCAAATTGGTCAAGCAGTGAGTGTGACTCATCCACATGGCTGACACTGACAAAGGATCTACACACTGCAGTACAGTGTTTCAGGATAAATCCTGAGAGTATTTGACTGACCTTGTCAGATACAAAAGCCACAATTCTTGTTTTATAGGTCTTAACCATCTAGCAGAAAAGTATAAAAATGAAGTATAAGAAGCTAAATTTTCATAATTTATAAATTTTCAAGTTTTGCTTCCATCACTAATTTCTCCCTTTATCCACCTGTGGTCATAAAAGATACCTCACATGACATTCGTCTTTTAAGGACATTGAGATGGAATTTATGGCATAACATATGGCCTATCTTGGAAATGTCCCTTGTGTGCTGAAAAATTGTATGTATGCTGTTTTGTTGCTGAGCTGACTATCCCATACAAGTCTGTTACTTCTCTGTAGCCTATTGTGTTAAGTGCTCAGATTCCTTACTTATCTTCAGTATGGTTGTCTGTGTTTTTTGGGGAGGGGAAAAATAGACTACTGAAGATTCTGAGGATTATTCTAAAAGTGTATATTTGTGCTTTTTGTATTTTCATGGGATATTATTAGATAACTAAGTGTTTATAATTGTTGTGTATTTCCATATTGAGATTTATATTAATGAATAAGGCCCTTATTTATCTCCTGTGACTTTTACAGGATTTCAAATATGCTTTGTATGACATTTGCACAATCACCCCTGCTTAATTTTGTTTCTACCACATCTATAGCAGCACAATTTGTAACATCTATGTCTTAGAAACAACTCCAATGCCCATCAACTGAGAAATGTATGAGAAAAGATGTGGTCTTTGTATACAATGGAGTACTCAGCAGCCATGAAGAAGGATGTATGAGAGATCTTTATAGGTGAGTGAATTAAGCTTGAGGCCATACTCATAAATGAAATAAATCAGGCTCATGTGTAAAGATCGTGTTGTATCCCTACTGTGAGAATATGGAAGAATAAATAACACCCCAAATGTACAATGGATAATTTGTATGAATTTTCTTTATTTAGTGTTTGGATTTCTTATGAAAGGGAAACTATCTGCTAGCTAAGCTTGTGTGTTTTATGTATTTGATGTAACATTATGGCTGTGAGGTACTTCTATTTTCCTATAAATGATTGGTTTATCTTTACCGAAAAGTATTGTTCCATTGTGTGTAAATACCACTTTTGCTTTCTTTATTTATCTGTTGATAGACATATAGGCTGCTTCAAACATTTAGAGTAATGAATTGTATAGCAATACACATCAGTGTGCATGCATAACTGAAATATGATATCTTTAATTCTTTCAGGAAGATATCTAGAAAAGGAATACCTGTGTCCTATGGAATTTCTTTCAGTTTTTGAGAAATCTCCATATTGGCTTCCATGGTGGTTGCACTAGTTTACATGCCCATCAACAGTGTAGAGGAGTTTCTTTTTCCTAGTAGTTTTACCAGCATTTTTTTTTTCTTGATTTCTTGATGACAGTCATTAATTTAGTGGTCAGATGGATCTCAATGCTAGTTTAGTTTCCATTTCCTTGGTGCCCAGTGATGCTGAACTTTCCATCATTGGCCACTTGGACTTACCCTTCTCTGTAAAAAGTCTATTCACTATATTTGGCCATCTTTGATTGTATCTTTTATTGTGGAAGTCTAAGTTTTAGAATGCTTTATACATTCTCTCTGAGGTATAACTGATAAAATTTTTCTCATTCTGTAGATTATATTTTTAGTCTGTTTCTTTTGCTGCTCAGAAGGTTTGATTTCATATAATCACTTTGTGGGTTCCCACTATTATTTCCTGTGCAATGCAGGTTCTGTTCAGAGATATCGCACCTATGCTTATGACTTCAAGAGTCTTACCTATTTTGTCTTCCAGCAGGATAAGTGTTTCTGACCTAACATTTACTTCTTTGGTAAATTTGGTTTTGTTTTAGTACATGGAGAAAGATAAAGATTTAGATTCAGTCTTTTCTTACACCATTTGTTAAAGATATTTTTTCACCTCATTTTGAGCCATTTCTTAGTGATCAAATAGTTGAGTTGGGTTTATTTCTGTATCTTCCGTTCTGTTACATTTATCTTCATGGTTGTTTTTATAATTTGTTTTCTTCTTTGTTTTTCACTAGCACCATGATATTCTTAATCACTGTAGCTTTGTATAAGAACTTCAAGTCTGCCTCCCATTTTGCTCTTTTTATCCAAGATCTCATTTGTTGTTCTAGGTCTCTTCAGTTTCCATATGAATGCTAATATTGTTTTCTCTGATCCTGTGAAAAATATTGTTGAAATTTAAATGTTATTTGCATTAAATCTAAGTATCAGTTTTGGAAGTAAGCCTATTTTGACCATATTGGTTCTGCAGATTCAGGAATTGGGCATATATTTGCATTTTTGATGTCCTTCTTTGATTTTCTTTTGCAGAGTGCTATGATTTTTGTTGTATGAGTTTTTTGACTCCTTAATTAGGTTAATTTCTAAGTGTTTTATTTTTCTTTGTACTATTTTAAATATTTTTTTCCAAATTCCTTTTTCAGTTTATTATTAGTGTATAGAAATGTTACCGATCTTTGTGTGTTGATTTTGCATCCCGCTACATTACTGAATATAGTTAGTGATATCAAAATTATTTTGGTGGATTTTTCAGGGTGATTTGTATGTAGAAGACCGCTTTCTCCACAAATAATGATAATATGGTGCACTGGTTGACACTGTGTCAACATGAGATGTCAGAAGCTTGGCTGAATCCTCTTGGTGATACCATTCCCTAGGGCCTGGGTCCCCACCCTAGGATAGGGAAGGTCCACAGTAAAGTGACCCAGCACAAAAAGGGGTTGAGGAAGGCTTCTGTGGGCCCCACTTCCTTGGTGGAGTTCCAATTTTCACAGCACCACTTCCTTGGATGAACTTGATCAAGGCAGCCGATCCATTTTGGAGGAGCTCAGATCTCTGAAGCAGCTGCTGCCACTTTCTTGGAAGAGCTCAAGTCTTCACAGTAGATGTAGAAGGAAGAGACAGAGGCTTGGTAGATGCTGCAGAGGCTGCTCCTCCTCTGATCTTAGTTGTTTTCTGTCTCCATGAAGGGCTGCTCTCTGTATTGGAGCCAGTGGAGTGTGGACCAAAACCTCCACTATCTGTGAGCTAGACAAACCTTTCCCTGCTTAATTTTGGGTTTTGGGTATTTTGTCTCATCCAGAAGTAAAAAATAACTGAGACATATGACATCTTCCTTTCTATGCATGTTTGCTTTTCTTGCTTAATTGCTGTTGCTAAAGTTTCAAACCATGACAGTGAGCCTTGTCTTCTTGCTGATTTTACATGGAGAGCTTCCTGTTTTTCCTTATTTAAGATGATGTTTCAGTAGTTTAGCTACAAATGGCTTTTATGAGGTTGAGATAAGAGCCTTCAATACTTATTTTCTTCAGTGTTTTTATCACAAAATAATATTGAATTGCATCAAAGGTTTTTTTCTGCCCCAATTGAAAAGATCATGTGATTTGTGTCCTTTGCCCTGCTTATGTGATTGATAACATTTATTGAACAATCCCTAAATCCTTGGAATGAAGCCTATTTGGTCATCATGTATATGGCCTCTTTGACTATTCCTTGCATTCTGTTTGACAGTATCTTATTGAGGATTTTTGTGTATATAATCATTGAAAAGATTGACTTACATTTTTCTTTTTTGGTTGGATTATTGTCTGGTTTTGGAATCCAGGTAATGCTAACTTTGAGGAATGACTGTGGGAGTTTACCTTCCCCTTAAATTTCATTAAAGCGCTTGTGAAGTATTAATGTTAGAACTTCACCAAAGCTTTTGTATGATTCAGCAGTAAACATATTCAGATGTGGGCTTTCTTAGCCGGTAGTTTGAACAGTTAGTTAGTAAGTGATTTTTTCCTTTATTACTACTCCAGTTTTGTTACCTGTCATTGGATTATTGAGGGTATTTGAATCTTCATGGCTTGATTCTGTCTCTTCTATAAATGTCAGACATTTATAGAAATTCTTGATAAGGACAAATTTACTTCTGTCAGTTTGCTATTTGTTTTCTACATACCTTATAATTTTGCCCCACTACCCTCATGTTTTTTTATTACTGTCCCCTTTGATGTTTAGCTGATATTTGTAACAAACTATTTTAATTTCTCATTTCCTTTTAAGTATATTCTATAATAATTTTAGTTACCATGGAGATTACTTTCAAGATCCTAGAGTTATAGCACTATAACCTGAACTTTGTAAGCCATATATAAGATTTTTGGTTGAAAAATGTTTTTTAACATTAGTGAACTGCTTTCTGACATCTAAAGTGTCTAATTATTGATTTGCTAATAATTTTATTGCTTCCCTTGTATACTATAAATCATGTGTCACTTATATGAAAGTCCTCAGTTTGTCCTTTGCAAGTATCATTAAAGGATGTCTTTATGTGAGTCTCTAAGTTAATCTTATTTGGATTTTGCTTAAATTTGAATGTTAAATTACACCCCTGGGTCCATGCGATAAAGACATAGTCCCCAGAATGGTGCCCTTAGGAGGTGCTGTAGAGTGTTAGGAGGTCATGGAAGATCCTCAGATCGCTGGAGCCAACCCTCAAAGAGAACTGTGAGACACTAGTTTTTTTCTCTTTACTTACTGATTTGCAACATAAATGGTTCTGGTCTACAAGTGCTTCTTCTTGGCAGTGCCGTCCTTACCAGCAGTCCAAGGCAAGTCAGCCACTTCATCTTGGACTCTACCTAGAACTTTAAAGAACAAGTACGTTGCCTTTGTTCATTGTCTTTGGTGTCTCATTATATTCATGCGAAGCTGACAAACTTGATGCCTCTAATCTTTTTATTTTGGTTTCAGATTTGGTCTGTTTTCAATCATTATTTTTTTTCTCTTTCCCTCGTCCTTCTCTTTCTGAGACTCCCACAGGTATACTTCGGCTCTTTTAATTGTATCTCATAGTTAGTGAAGGATCTGCTGTTATTTCAGTCTCTTTATCTATTTTTTTATATTAATTATCGCTGTCTGATTTTCAAGTTTCTTATTGTTTTTTCTACTTACTAAATCTGTCTTTAAATAGCTGTCAAGAATTCCTTCTGCCCTTGTAGTTTTTCAGCTTCCAAATTTAATTTTGCCTTCCTCTTATATTTTCTGTCTCTTAATTGATACTTCTCTTTTCCTCGTGCAACACTTTATTGACTTTCTCTATATTAATTATTTGTCCATCCTTAAGGCAGGTCTTTAAAGTCTTTGTCTAAAGGATTTGTTATTATACTTTTTTTCAGGAATAGTCTCTAATGTCTTTTTCTTTTCTTTTTTTTTTAGGATAGGGTCTACAGGGTCTCACTATACAGACTGGACTCAGTGATCCTCCTGTTTGCAGCCCCCCAAATGCTGGGATTACAGGCATGTGTCTCCACATCCAGTCTCAATTGCCTTCTCAGCTCCCCCCATGGATGAGGGCAGCATTGTAGGCCCAGTGATTGAACTCATGGCCCCTGCGTCTGCCTAAGCAGATGCTTTAATCTGCTGAGCTGTTTGGCTGGCCCTTTATAATGTCTTTTTCTTCATGCAAATATTTCACACTTTACTATTTCTTTTCATGGTCTGCCAGTTTTTGTTGAAAACTAGATAATTTTGTTGAGAGATCAGGTAGTTTTTGCAAGCTTTCTCTGTTCCAGTAATGATTCTAAAGTGCAAACTTAAAGTCCTCTTAGATATTTTATGAGCCTTCATTTTCTCTAGGCATTGACAATCACTTTCTTATTTTTCTCATATGAGGAAAAGTGTTTTTTACTGCATACATTGTTGTTTTGGTATCTGGCTCTGAAAATGGTTAACAGAGAAAAATGAGAGGGAAGAAGATTGCCAGACTTTGGTATAGGTACTTTGCAGAGGGAAGAGGAGGCTTGCCATATGGAGCAGAGATGCCAAGAACTACGAGCACCTGCTCACTGCATGCAGCTCTGTGCTGAGAAGCAATGATCAATAATCACAGCCCCGATCCGTGGTGTTTGGGAGACACAGATCTTCCCACACACACTTTCCTGAAGATTGCTCCAGGAATAGGTGCACAGTTGTCTATCACAAGGCTGAGGGATGGAGGTTGGGTCTTTCGTATAAAGAGCTGAATTAGACCAAAACTAACCACATCTTACCATCCAAGCTTTCTTCCTGTCTAAAAGTTTTAAGACTTCAATAAACTCCAGGGGTCCAAAAGAAGCAATCAGCTAGATTTCAATGATGTAATTGTGATCTAGGTGGGTAGACTGGTGGTGCTCCAATTTTCTCCATCTTTTCAGAATCAATTTTCATTATGCCACTAAATTTTACCATATTTTTATTTAGTAATGCTGAGTGGAAAAACCACCAGGACTCTTAACACAATGGAAAGCCTTCCTTGAGTTTTTGAAAAAAATAATCATGGGAAGATATAAATTTAAAATATTAATTGTGAGCAGCACTGGACACATATATGCTTGGTGCAAGTTTTAGCATAGATTTTTATAATCTTAGTGGATGAGATTTAATGTCAACCAAACATAGACATCCATTCTTGGGGATTTCCTTGGGTTCATAGTTTAGAATGTTTAATGTTGCGATAGATTTCCTTATGGATATTGCTCATCATCTGTTTCAAGGCAATTTTTTCAAAGCTCCCTATCCAATGACTTGTCAACCTTGACAAGCTACATACAGATGTTTTGCAGAGATTCAGTAATGTTGAATCTCTGTTCTGTTCCTTGATAACTACATGTCCTTATTGTTCTTTTTGGTAGATTTAATGAACATTAATGATTATTCATTTGGAAGAAATTGATTTTTTAAAAAAATATATTTGGTACAGGGTCTCATTATGCAGCTCAGACATATAGTAATATTCCTCTTTTCAGCCTCTCCAGCACTGGGATTACAGGCATGGACCACCATACCCAGGCTTGGGGCTGGCTCAGAGCACTCAGAGGCAAGGCTAGTGGGGCCTGTGGTACCGCTATCTTCCCTGCACTTGCCTACGCAGGAATTTAGTCCACTGAGTTAACTTGCTAGCTCTTGATAAGGTTGTTATTAACAAGTATATTTCAAAATTCCTTAGGCTCCTCTATTAATACTTACATTGTTTTTAGCTCATAAATAAAATAGTAGTAACAATTTTACCTAAGTAACTTACTAGGTCAACTTTTTGAAGAAAAATCAAATTGATTAAGACTTGGTTTTGTTTTTAATTTTACTCAGAAAGATCCTTTAAGAAAAAATTGAAAGATTGACACAAAAGGTTCTGGGAATTTCTGTATAATAATGTGTAAAATAGTCATGCATATATAAGTGAATCAATAAATATTGTAAAATTTTGTTAATTTTTAGAGTAAAAGTCAATTATTGCCACCTCAAATGCTTCCCCTTGCTTTGCACACATTTATCCCACATTGCTTGCCTCTTTTCTTTCAGTACTGGGGATCAAACTCGGGATCTTGCACTTGCTAGGCAGGCACTCATGCCACTGAGCTATATTCCTGGCCTGTATCTTTTCTTTTTTTAAAAAATTCCATTGATACAGGCTCTCTCTATGCAATTGAGACTTGTAGTGATCCTTCTGTGTCAGCCTCCCTCATGCTGGAATTACAGGTGTAAGCCACCATGTCTGGTTTCTGGGCTAGCAAGCCATGAGATATGGGAGATTGAATCTTCCTCTTTCTGAAGCAGTTGTAAAAGTCCTCTTTTGTAAGGCTTTTATGAGGTGTGATAAAAACAGAGTGAAATCTGTTGCTGAGCGTCATCCTACAGAAAGGTGGGCAAGTAAAAACCTCCAGTGTATCCTCATACCTCTTCTTTACCAGATTTGGCCTCTACAGACTCAAAGTCAGTACAACAATGAAAGCCAAGTATTTTGAATTGGTTCATGATCTTTTGAGACAGAGAGTACAGGGCAGCTAATTTAACAGAAGCCTCCAGAACTACCTTAGAAAATAGTACCTTAGAAAATACCTTAGATGAAATAAGTGTGTTCAAACAGAGAGGGAGTATTTTCATGGGATTAAACAATGTGTCTTCTACGATAATAATTATTTTTTTTTCATTTCAAAAATGCACTATACTTTTGAATCATACCTGTGTTCAAAGATTAATACCTATATTTCCATAGTAATACCTACATTTCCATAGAATCTTCAAATCTGCTTTGATGAAGACATTTAATATTTTAAAACTTTATACTTCAGCTAAACTAGTGCAATTGCTATTTATCTACCTGTATGTATAACCCTGGCCATGCCATTTATGGACAAACTAAAGAATTTCAGAGCATTAATATTGTCCAAGGCAATCCCAAATCAGTTGGATTTTCAATTTCACAATATGTCTGTGGAAAGCAGTTTATCCCATTGCTTGAGCTCAATAAGAAAAAGCAAAAAGATATTCCTCTTTCAGGTTTCTCCAATGGAAAACTTTCTACTTCTCATGACTCCTTTATTTTCCTACATAATGAGATGGTGCCCTCATGATGAATGTATTAGCAAGCCAATAGGATCAAACTTCATTTTGTAATTTGTTGAGTTACACAGTCCAGTATAACTTCGAAGTCATTGGCACAAAACAATGGGTAAACATGAAAGAAGGTGGAAAACATGTAGCATTAATAATTTGTGTCTTGAAAGTACTAGCAGCTGCTAGTTTGTTTATATATAGTCTGGTGTTTATGGCTGTATAGGTATGCATGTTTATAAGCTGAAGCAAAGAATGTAGGTGTTTATTGGAGGAAATTGTTTGGGAAGTTTCTTTAAGAGAGTTGTAGAGCTGAGAAGGATACAACCTACAGCAGAATATCAGCTCTGATTTCTCATCATCCCTTAAAAATAGGCCACTATGCTATTCACATCTCACCCTGTCTCATTTTTTGATGTTCCAAATTTTCTTCCCTGTCATGATATAGCCATTTACACAAGAGACCTCTGAAGACAAAGCACACAGCCACCACAATCTCATTCAATTATAAGCAAGATATAAGTGGCTTTATGCACATGTTGGTAATGGGATTTGCTGGATTGATTTGATTTGATTTGACTTAAATTAGGTTTTCTAATTTGGGGTTGCATTCCATTTTCTAGCCCATGGAAGAAATAGTCATGGTATATTTATTAGGCAATTAATTTCATGCATTGCAATAGAATTTTTGAAGTGGCTATAAATTTCAATTTTCCTCTTTATATACTACTATAAAATATCCTCCACCCAACTGAAACTTAGCTCTGATTTACACTGAGTGATTGACTCTAGGTGAAGTGCAAGGGCCTCAGTTCAATCCCTCATTCTGCAAGAAAGAAAGAAAGAAAGAAAGAAAGAGAGAGAGAGAGAGAGAGAGAGAGAGAGAAAGAGAGAGAGAGAAATAAGTACACTCAGATTCAAGAAATAATTAATGGATACTCCATAAACACTGTCATTTTATTCTTTAAAGAACTCTAGCTGTTGAGCTGAAGAGATAGCTTGGCAGTCTAAGCATCTGCCTAGCAAGTGCAAGGACCTGAGTTCGATCTCCAGTACATACCACTGAGTGTGGTGGTGTATATCTATAATCCCAGCACTGGGGAGGCTGAGACAGGAGGAGCACTAGGAGTATGAACTGTGTAGTGAAACCCCATGTCAAAAAAGTAAATAATAAAATAAGCTTGAGTGAAAAGACCTCAGGTTTTTATTTTCAAACCACTTAAAGTCTAAGATTTTGGCTACCTTCTCCTTTAATAGTAATAACCATCATTAGTACTATCATCATCAGTTTTGGAGATAGGGCTGTGGAAAGCTAAATATCATCCTTTATGAAGAAGATATTAGTACTGTTTTATCAATGAAGAAATTATAGTTGCTTGCATAGTGGAAATAGAAAGATCATTAGTATCAAAAAGATTTGGACTCACTCTCTCCCATTTTGAACCTATGTTATGACTATCAAAGCATTGTCTCCCTTTGAATGATACTGTAACAAAACATTTAGTTTAAGACTATCACACGGGAAAATACCAAATGAAAAATACAAGGTAAAT